>JAYRBT010000051.1:10295147-10306041 GCA_036023395.1 Myiotriccus ornatus | reverse complement strand
TCCCACCTGAGCCTGCCCTGACACAGCTCCAGCCATTCCCTGGGGGCTGTCCCTGGTCCCCCCAGAGCAGAGCTCAGGGCCTGTGCCTCCTCTTCCTCTCATGATTAAGTTGTGCTTTCAGTGTGCAGAAGGGAGCTGAATCCTTGCCCTAGTTGTAAAGGAAGAGGACCAGGAGGTGCAGTCTCCCCCTCTCTCCTTGAACCAGCTTTGCTCTGACCCTTGCCCTCGGCTCTGTCCCTTCCAGCACCCCAGAAGGGCTTTTCAGTTTAAAAGGACCCTCTCTGCTGTCCCACCACTGCCCTGCCGTGGGACTTGTCCCAGCAGCCTCTACCCCTTGCAAAGCTGAGCTTGCACCAGGGTCCAGGCTTGGTCCCATGTGGCCCCCGTGCACATGCACATCGCCTCCAAGGAATGTGCTTTCTTGGGTGGAAACTGTGTCATCGGAGAAATATTTCATATTTTCGTTCGCTCACATTCCCCAAATGAAAAATGAATCGCGGAGTCTCATAAATAAAGGGGGCCGAGTTTCTCATTTACATATTTCTGTGGTTCTTGGAGCAGGGGTGGCCCCGGCCCTGCCAACCATGTCCTAAGCCTTCCCCTCGTGCACCTTGGCTCCCTCTGGCAGCTGCCTGTGCTCCCTGGAACAGGCTGCCCCCAGAGCCGTGCTCCGTCCAGCTCTGAGGTCACTCTGCCGCTGCCAAGCGTCTCGTGCAGCCGCGGGGCTGCTGGCACGAGTGTGGCAGGGAAAGCATGGCTAGCTGGGAGTCCTGGAGAATTCCCATCCCCAAGAAGGCTTTTTGGGGATTCAAAGAGGGGTTTGCTCGGAGCAGGAGGCTGTGCTGGGGAGGGAAAGCCCCACGGAGCAGTCACAGCTTGGGTCCGGTGACAGGGAGCCAGGATGAGGACACGTGGTGAGAGATAGAGCATGGTTAGATATCAGGAACAGGTTCTTCCCCCAGAGGGTGGTTGGCACTGAACAGGCTCCCCAGGGCAGTGGGCACAGCCCCAAGGCTGCCAGAGCTCCAGCAGGGTTTGGATGATCCTCTGGGGCACAGGGGTGACTCTTGGGGCTGGACCTGTGCAGGGCTGAGGGTTGGACTGGATGATCCTTGTGGGTCCCTTCCAGCTCAGCACATCCTGGGATTCTGTGATTGTATGAAGCTGAAGAGAAGAGGGCAGGGAACAGCAGGAAAGGAGCAGGAGAGGGAAGGCGAGAGAGAAGAAGGAAGGGGCAGGCACAGCCCAGGGCAGCAGGTGGATGAGCACAGGTGGATGTGGCTCTGCCTCCTCTCTGGAAACACGTGGCTGTCCCACGCTCCCTCCTTGGGCACAGCCAAGAGCTCTGCCCTTGCTCACACAGCCCAGTGCACCACCCCTCCATCTCCTCTCCTCACCTTGGCCCTCTCCCCTTTCTCCTACTCCCCCTCCCTAAGGAGACTCTTCACCCTCGGAGCGGGACACACAGCCGAGTGCCTCCTCTGAGCTCCAGCACTCGGCACAGGCAGCTTGGAGAGAGAATAGGAATCTCTGGGCATTCCCTGTGGATCCCCCGAACTTATGTGCAGCAAGGTGTGTCAGCACTTCTATTTGAGGCTCTCTTTCCACTTCCTCCGTAGAGGTCTCCAGTGGGTGCAGGCGAGCAGGGAGCCTACTCCCTGTGTGCACAGGGCCAGGAGTACTCCTGGACTGGGAGATGCATCTCCCCTTTGGGATATTGGTGACTTCAAGCTGTGCACACCGGCAGCCTGACCTTCTCCTCGTGCACATCTGGGTTCAGACCTGGGGCTGGGCAGGTGGGGATGCACCACAGACACGAGCTTGGCCACAGCTGTCCTCTGGAGCTCCTTCTCCCCAGGAGGTGAGCGGAGTTTCGGGTGGGTCATTTCCTGCTGGTGCTGCAGGGAAAGTCCAGCCGGTGTCACCCAAGGGTTAATGGCCATAAATCGTGCTGCTAAAGTGATTTTCTGGTTTCAATTTAACTTTGCATTTGCGTGTGGATTACACTCCAGGATGTTCATACTCACTTCATAATCCCCCCCACTTAGGCACCGCGGAGATGAGTGCTCGGCTGCCAGAGCCAAGGGGGGTAAGGAACGCTTAACACTTGTCTCCCTGAAAGGTGACCCTGCTTTCCAAGGCCTCAGGAAGACAAGAGAGCTGGACACATGGCTGTGAAGCTGTAGTGATGTCCAAGGAGCAGACATGAGCTCAGCAGGCCCCCGGGCCTGGGAGAGATGTGCCCCTGAGCTCTGCACCGAGAGGTGCACCAAGAGCAAGGTATGTGGGGTGGCCACGGTTTCCCTCTTCTCCTGCAGAGCTCCATCCCACAAATCAGGCCAGGATGCCCCAAGCCCTGGCAATGTCCTGTGTGAGACATGGATTATTCACCCAAATCCACTGAGAGAGGACCAAGCCAACCCTGCTAAGTCTGGGGATGGCCAACACCAATATTGCTCGTGCCGTCCACCTGGCCCGGGCACACACAGACCACAGGGCCTGGCCTTGGCTTTCATCAGCCCCTCTCTTGTCAGGTTCCAGAGTCACACAGAAAAAAAGAAGGTTTTGGAGCCAGGAGCAAGTGTGTCCTGCAAAGCTGTTCTAAGCATAACACAAGGAAACAGGAACGTGAGGGCAAGGCTTTGAGCACAGCAAAAATAACACAGGGCTCACTGCTCACAGCTCAGCATCCTTGTCTACAGCCAGGTCCCAGGGATGCTGGGCAGCCACAGCAAGCCAGGGCTGTCCCGGAGCCAAGGACCATGCCAGGTGCCAGACTGGGCAGGGACAGAGCGTACAGTTCTCCCCAAGCCTCCTTGGCTGTGCTGGGGCTCGGGATACCACTGGAGAGTCAGAAATCCATGTCAAAAAGGGTTGCAAGGGCACCAGGAGCATGTGAGGTCTGCTTGGCTCCTCATCCCTCTGCCTATTTTCCCAGCAGGACTGGTGCTGTTCCTGACATTATTCCTGAAGGAGAGCAAGGGGTGAGGTCCCCCCATCCAGAGCCCTCCCCAGGTGCTGAGGATGCTCTTCCAGACACTGCTTCTGGTCCTGATGCTACAGGAAAGGGAAGACAACCTCAAGCACTCTGTGATTTGGTGTCTTTCCCTCTCTTCAGCTGCTGAATGTGGTTTTCTCAGCACTCCCTCTGTCCTCCAAGCCCAGGTTGCTGGTGCACAGACCAGCAGGTTGTTCCTATCTCCCCACCCTTCCGTGCTTGCTCAGAGGACACAGGGACAGTGTGGCCTGTGGTGGACCCTCACCAAGGTGGCCCTGCTGTTCAGCTGCGCTATCACAAACATTTCCTTGGGGAGCAGGAGACACAGTGCTGGAAGGATTTTTCCCCAGTTCAGATCCCTGGGCAGATGGCTGCCAGGTCCCCATTCCCAGTGACCTCCTCAGGCCACACGGTGTCACAGCACTGGTGATTCTCCACATCTCTGGGGTTCTGGGACAGCCCCATGGGTTTGCAGGATGCTGCAGGCTCTCTTTTCTCAACTCCACAGCTCTCCTGCTCGTCAGACATGCACAGCCCCCACGGCTCCCTGCCCAGGGCTGCACTTCATCTCCTAGTCAAATTTTGGGTTGATGGCAGCCTGGCTACGCCTCGTGCCAGAAGGGACCTGATCAGATTAGGTGGTCCTCACCAGAGCAGACAGGGTCCTCACCTCCCCGTCTGAGGCTCTTTCAAGAAAGCGGAAAGGAGGAAAAGGGAGTTTTTAACATGAAACATCTGGTGTGTTATTCCGCCTCGCACACGAGGATGGGAGGGAAACGTGTCCTCCAGGCAGAGGGGAGGAAAGAGGAGATCTCTGGGTATGCACAGTGAGGGGCATGAGCACAGCTGGACTAGCTCTATCCATGTGCCACATGTCCCCCTGCCCGCCGGGATGTGCCCAAAGTCAGGGCTCGGGGACGTGCCCTGCGCCCTGTGTGTCCCAGGGAAGGCAAACGGGGCTGCAGTGTCCATGGCCACCCGGAAGAGCCTGAAGGCATCTGAAGACCCAGAACAGGGACAGAACTACTGACAATGCCAACCAAAGTCCCAGGTTTCTTTTGGGAGATGGAAACCAAGCACCCAGGGCGAGAGGGAGCCAGGAGAGTTAAGCAGGGACACGCAGGCTGCGGGAGACTGTTAGAGAACAAACCGTGCCTGGGAGAGAGCTGTAAAGTACTTGGTAGTCTCTCAAGCAAGTTGGCAGGAGAGCAAGTTCAGATGGACTCAAACATCGTTTCCACCTGGTCTGAGAGCTGGCCAGGGAGCGAGGCAGCGGAGCTGAGCTGAGCTCAGAGCCCTGCAGTGACCCAGACTAATGCTCCCTTTTATCGCCCGGCTTTAAACACGCGCTTTTATGATGTGCGAGAAGGGGGCATATGGTTCTCTAATTAACTCAAGAGTGCTGAGTTGTGAAGTGCTGCGAGGAAAAGCAGCTCCAGCGGGGATGGCAGAGCCGGCAGAGCAGCCCCAGCCCTCTGCCAAGCAGCCCCCGCGCAGCTCGGGGGGAGATTCCCTCTCCTGCGGGCACTGCCTGCTCCCGGCACCCCGGCTCCAGAGGGGCTTGGCCAGCCATTCCCCAGGAAAATGCCCTCAAACATGCCACCTGAAAACCTCTGCTTGGTGAAAATGGCGTAAATCCAGAGGATGTTTTCACGCAGCAGCCCCCTGGGAGTGTGGCTGCTGTTTCTCCTGAAGTCTCGTTTTGTTCTTTGTTTGTGTTTTTGAATGCTGTTTTCATCCCCACGACAGCAGTGGGGTGACTTTGGCCCTACAACCTCTGCTGTCATCCATCTGCATGCATGGGGCTGGTGGGGACCTTCCTGAACCCACCACACAGCTCACCATCCTTTCACCTGATCAGGCTGGGGCTCCCCAGCCCTGGCACAGAGGCACCTCTAGAACTGGGAAACACCTTCCTTAAGCATTTCCAATGGAACTAAAAGGGTGACGATTAACAGTTTTACCTAAAAATGGTATTTCTCTGATTTCTGTCCCTGAAACCAAAACTAAATTCCTAATAATTTGGATTCAAAGCAAAAAGCCTGTTTCAGCCTGAAACGCGATGTCTGGGTTTGCTTTATTTATCCAGCCATGAAATATAATCCAGTTCCATGCTGGGATGAAAAATCCCCCTAAATTACCTTTGCAATGGTGAAATGTTTCATCAGTGCTCTTTTTGTCTGCAGCCTCTTCAGCGAGCAGCTCACCTGGCCGGAGGCAACATTCTGCAGTCAAAGAATCGTTAATTAAATTGAAACATTATCCATGTGCTAGTTACAAATGACGTCTTAAGTGGCCCAGTTCAGCCAAAGCATCACTGTGGGCACAGGGATCTGGGTGGCAGCAAGGAGGTGAACTTGGAAGCCTTCAAAACCTTCATCCCTGAGGCAAATGGCCCCTTGTTTTTGGCACATGGTTGATGCCAGGGCACTCATGTCACGAGGAGCCAGAGCTTTAAAACTGGCTTGCAGGAGCATGTGGCAGGAAGAATTGTCTCTGTTCAGCCCATGCTCCTGGGGATAAAGGAGAGGAGGACAGTGAAGCCTCAGGTGTTATCTCAGTGGGAATAAAGGACTTGAGGGATGAAGCTTGAAGTGAGACGTGAAACTTGAAAGCTGTGGGCAAAATTTAGTGATGGTTGTGCCTCTGAGAAGAGGGAGAACTGGGAGGTAATGGACTGCTTGTATCTGACAATGAGGGGGTCTGACTCAAGGGAAAAACCCCAAATTCCAGAGGCTGCTGGTGGACCCTGGGGAAGGATAGAACCAGAGACACCCCAAACTCTGGAGGAGGAGCCGTGTGACCGGCAGCAGGACCCGCCGGCACCAATTCCCACTCCCCTTGGGCAAGGCTCATCCCTGGCACCCTCCAGCCACCCGACACAAACCATGCCCCCCGTCACCCCCAAATCCCTTGCCCTGCCTGCACTCCCAGCTCCTCTCCTGTCCTCATCTGACTCCTCTTGGCCAGCCTGCCGGGAGGAAACAGCGTGTGTTGGTGGAGGGCCAAGGCCTCTCTTGTGCTGGAGCTCGTGCCAGACTGCGCGGCGAGCGGCTGAGCCCCCCCGGGGGGCTGCCTTTCGGGGCCCTCTCCCCGGCCCAGACAGCCCTGAGGGGAACCCGAGGACGTTCAGACCTGCCAGGACCGGGCAGCGGCTCCCAGGGCCCTTCAGGAGAGGAGCCAAACCCCGACAGACGGACCAAGTCACGGCTTCCCCCGGGAAGTTGAGACCTAGAGCAGGGCTTGGTGGAGGCAGAGAAGCAAATCGGTCAAACAGCCCCAAAAAGGCAATGAGCGCTGCCCAAGGGCTGCCTGTCACCCCAAACCCAGGGTCTACCGGTGTTTGTCTCCTCCATCTCCAGGAGGAAGTAGCAAGAAGAGGCTCTGGATTAGCCCTGACACATCCCTGGGAGGGATACAGGGGCAGCTCCTCCACGTGATCCCTCCCGGCTGTGGCAGGCGTTGGTGAGGGGCTGGAGGTGTGAGGGTTTGCAGGCTGGTGGTGAACTGGCTGGGGTCCCCCTTCCCACCCCGTTCCTCAGAGGGAATTACAGGCAGGTGATGTGTCAGGGGGGGATGTTTCCAGCCCAGGCACTGCTGAAGAGCAGGACCAGTGCTGGCCAGCAGCCCTGGGCAGAACCTCTCTGAGGGAAGATTTGGTTGCAGCTGTTGCTGCTCAGGGAGAAAGATTGAAGAACTGCATCAGCTCAAGAAGAATGGACCAGAGATGGCTGGGAAGGCACTGGATGAATCCTGCAGGGATGTAGCTCTGGAGGATCCCCACAAGGTGTGAGGAAGTCCTGGCTAGTGCTGGGATGGAACCAGGGACCTCCCTCCTCAGCTCTGTCACAGCTGCCATCCCTGATGTCTTTAACCCCAGCTCAGCCCCTGCAGGAACTTTTGAGCCCCCTTCCCATCATCACCTCTGCTTGGTGTTGTCAGCCCCTGCCCAGACCCTGAGCCCTCTGCTACCTCTGGCACCAGGGCTCAGCTCTTCTCATTCCCTCAGTTCCCAGCTCTGGGAGCTGGTCCCTTCCATCCCACATTCATCTTCTCCTCTTCCCTCTCCCATCTTGCACTGGATCTGTATCTCCTCCTTGGTAACTTCTCTGCAATGCCGGACAATCCATCCCTCTGCTGACCCTCCACAGTGCTCTCCCTTTCCATCTTTCCCTCAAATCTGACAACTGCTTCCCCCACCCCTGGTCCCCTAAATCTCTCCTGTTTCAGTGACCCTCTTGCTGCAGGTCACACCACTTGACTCAAGCCCTGTCCCAGCCCTCCTTGCCTTGGTCCAGCCACCTTCTCAGCCCACTCCCTGGTCCCCTCTGCCCTCTCCTGCTGTCCCCACACCCACATTGCCATGGATCCCCCCAACCTGGCTGTCCCACAGCCCCGTGACCTCCTCCACCACTTCCTCAGGTTCCTGACCACGTTATTTCATTGGAGCCATGAAACCCCACAGTCACATTTCCAGTTGCCTGGACAGAGCAAGACCAGCTGTGGACAACTCCCCTGACCAGCACTGAGTGCTTTCCCAAGGGGAAAATAATAGGAAAACCCTGCATGGGGGAAGCAAAAGTCCCTGGGCAGCCTGAGGAGGGTGGTACAGGGACCAGCCACCCTCCTGCACCTACATACCCAGGTGCAGCCCTGCTGGTAAGCACATTTTTAGGGTTTTTTTTGCAGGATTTCTATCACTTCCCAGCAAGGAGAACACAAAATGCCAGATGTCAGGACTGTGGAGCTTTTAATCACACACGTGGTGCCTCTTTGGGAGTCAGACAGGGAGGCTGGAGATGGCTGATGAACCAAATCCCCACCTTGACAAGTGTTTTGGCACAGCAAATTTATCTCAAGGCCGTGGCAGAGTCAAACCCTTCCAGCCTCCAAGTCACCTCCAGGCGGGCCAGGCCAGTGACCTCCAGGCTCTGTGGAGAGTTACAGTTCCCTGCAAGGGGACTTTTTGGGGAAAGAACCTCCTCTGCGGATCCACAACTTTGTTGCCAGCAGCAAATGCATCACTCGCCTTGCAGGTTTCTTAATCCCCATCTCCCAGAGCCCAGTGCCTGGGGGAGACTCGGATTTCACTCTGCTGAAAAGGAAAACTCTAAGCCCTCCTGGATGCACAGAAAAGCTGGAGGCATAAAAAGCAGAACACGAACCATACCCAGCGTGTGCTTTTTTTTTTTTTTTCCCCTTTAATAATTCTTAATTTGAAGCTCTGCTCTTGATTTTTGGGCTGTGAGTCATGCTCAGAGTTATCAGGGCTCTGGGAGCCATCGACTGGCATTTGCAGGGTGCACTGGGAGGGGAGGGAGGCAGCCCAGCCCTGCCTGCTATATGTTTCCCCTCAACACCACAAGGATCTGGCTGCGAGATAATAGAGCTCCACCGCCTTTTCCTCAGGGCCCCTCTATGCTACAGACACAAACTGGAGCACAGGCAGTGTCCAAAGTTCATGTTCTGGCTGAGTGTTACCAGTTACATCTCTGTGCTCAGTTGCCCACGACTTGCTTCAGTTTTCCCCCTCCTGGGTTGATATTTTCCAGCCTCTCTCTCTGCACAAAGGCGATTTGAGAGTCCCTTTGAAGGCGCTCTGGCCGTGGCTGAGCACACAGGCACTGAAAAGCAATATCTTCATAATAAACATACCCCCTTTTTTTTTTTCTTTTTTTTTTTTTTCCCCTCCTTTCTTTCAAGAATACAAAACAATCCTCCAATTTTGAAGCAGCTCTGCAGCAGAAACTGCTGGGGGTCAGAGCTGACATCTGGCAGGGAATCAGTCCTGACCGAGAACGACCGCGGCGCGTTCCAGTAAACACTGTGCTTCGGTTGCTGAAAGCTCCATCCACTCAGGCACAGCATGTTTTGCAGTGATGGTACCTTTTAATCAACCCTTGGAAAGCTCACAGACAGCCCTGAGAAGGATGAAAACAGCCACTTGAAAGATCCAGGCACCGGTCGGTGGGGATGGAGGCCGGCGGAGGTTTCACACCCAAGCTGGGAGCGGGGCCGTGCGGCGGCCTGGAGTTACCTATGGGCAGCAGATGTTCAGCTGTCCTTGGGAAGGACAATGTGAATGAGATGTGTGGAGCCAGGACCACTAAATCCCTCCTTGGCCAGCACTGGATTAGAGCAGTTCAACGAAACATCACTGAAGGCTTCCCAGAACTGCAAAATACCGAAGAGAATTCGATATAAATCATAGAAGGATTTAGGTTGGAAGGGATGCCTGGAGGTCTCCAGCCCAGCCCCTGAGCAAGCACTCCAAAGCTGGGTCAAACTGCTCAGGGCCTTGTCCAGGCACGTTTTGAACATGCCTAAGGATGGGGATCCCATCACTGCTGTCCCAGGGCTGCACCACTCACAACACAGTCCCAGCCTCACTGGTGCTGCACATCCAGGGGTCTTCCCAGAACTAGGAGAGCTGATTATCCACCAGAGAAGGGGAGAGGATGAGAGAGAGGCAAAGCCTGTGCAGGAGGCACATGGTTGTGGCCAAGGCAGGGAGAGCTGGAACAAGTGGTGTGACCTCCAGTAAGGGGGTCATCAATCCAGGAGTGATTTGAGGGCCAAAGGGTGGGGGAACCAGGCACCAGAACTGGGGAAAAGATGGAAAAGGAGAGCACCATGGAGGGACAGGAAAGGGGTGGGTGGCCCAGTGTTACAGAGCAGTTACCACGGAAGATTCATGGATCTGGTCCTGGTTGTTCATGAACAGCTGAAAAGAGAAAGTGGTGTGAGGGGTCTATAGTAGGGGCTGGGGATGCTGATCTCTCCCTGAAGAGATTCCAATGGAAAACATTCTCAAAGGATCTTGGCTGTGGGAGAACGATGCTGTTTCACTTGGTCATACCAAGGAAGAGCATCCTTGGTATGACACACTTGGCTGCAGCTCCAGCTCTGGTCCCACCAAGCAGCATCCTTGTGTTGGCAAAACCTCTTCCCGTAAAAACCCAGGCAGGGACTTCCAGGTGAAGAGGAGCTAATGGGAAGTTAAGGTTGGGCAGGGTATGACTGGGGTCACATGAGCCTTGTTAGTTCATCAAACCCAACGGACAGATGTACAGTGGGACCTGGCAGGGAGAGGCCCCACCGTCCCTAGACAGCCCCTGCAGTGCTGGCAACACCTCTTGTGCCTTGAGAAACACCCCAGCACCAAGTGTACCTGGGGACAGCCGAGATAATCCCACCCCTGCGAGTGCTAAAGGTCAGGTTGGAGCAACCTGGGCTGCTGGAAGTTGTCCCTGCCCATGGCAGGGCTGGAATGAGACGATCTTTAAGGCCCCTTCCAACCCAAACCATTCTATGATTCTAGTCTAGCATCCTGTCCTTGATGCTGAGACACATGTCCATGGTGGCTTCCAGCCTCATCCCAAGGACAGGATGGCTCCCTTGGATGCACCAGGCACGTGCCATGGGGGTGTCCCGTGGGGCTGCACAGGGGGAGTTGAGTGTTCTCCCCAGGGAACATGCTGGGGGATGCCATGAGATGCACAGGGGAGGGGGAGATGGGGACCCCACCCCCAGACCACTCTCGGGGTACCCAGTGATCCTCAGTGTTTTAACAGCTGCCCATCCGGCCCCATCTCCAGACCAGCTCCGTGACTCCTGGAAGGCTGATGGGAGCAGGGAGGGATGTTCCACTGCTCCAGAGCCCCTGCTGGGCACCAGCCCAAGGACACGCTCCCCCCTGGCCTCCCACTGGTGCCCTCCGGAGCGCCCGGTGATGGGCTGGGGTTATCCAGGTTTCTGGCCAGAAACCGTGGGAGCTGCAGCTGGACCCCCATGCTGGGTTGGTCCCCTGCCTGCTGCCCACAGCTCAGACCTGGCTGCAAATGTCAGAGCTGGCCTGGGAGAGCCATGGGCACAACCGTGGGCTGGTGACAATAG
>JAYRBT010000051.1:10280121-10295047 GCA_036023395.1 Myiotriccus ornatus | reverse complement strand
GTGTCCAATTCAGACAGTTTGGAGCTTTCTTTCTGCACCATCTACAGGGCTGACAAACTGTTGTTTAACAACTAACAAGGCAGAAAAACATAAGGATGCTCAGCATGGGAAGAGGCAGCTTCCCTGTCCCTTGGCGAAAGATGGAACCTGCACCACCTTCCTTCGTGTCCAAACACTTGCTCAGCAGAGAGACAGGATGGACGAAAAACGTGTAACCCCACACGATGCTGCTGAGTCTGGCTGTGCTGAACTCTTGTACCAGCCTCAGCTGCCCTGGGACCGTGAGGAGGCCACGCTGTTTCCACGGCCTGCCCCTCACACATACCTTTCCTTTGAGTGCATCCATAAAGCCCCGTCACGCCCCGTTACTGTGACAACGCCGTCAACAGCTCACGGAGCGGGATTGGGGTCTGGGGGGCCGGGCAGGTGTGGGGCTCCTCGTAGCTATGGCAAAGGGGTGTTTACTTTGGTGTTTTGCACGTTGGTGTTACCCCCGGGACAGCTCTGAGCGTGTGACAGCAGCGTAAGCCTCTTTGGCATCTCCCCCAACAACTATGTCAGTGTTTGGGGGGACTGTGTGTGACCCGCACCTGCCACCGCCACGGGACTGGCTGCAGGAAGCATCCGTCCTTCCCAGAGCTCCACAGCTCCCCGCAAATCCCCCAGCCCTGCTGCAGGCAGGTCCTGGATGTGGCCCCAGGAGCCCTCGTGGTGGGTTTTCTCACCCAGATATTGCACTGTGCAGCAACACCACCCTCCCCTCCCCTTTTCCCCGCTGCAGAAAGAATTTCCTGCCTTCCTCCGTTCCCCTCAGACCATACCCCTATCTGTGTCTTGCCCAGCAGCTTCTCCTCGGCGCTTTGCAGACTTTGGGGGACACTCCTGCACACTTGGGGGACACTCCCAGCCCGTCCCCGGGGGCGGCTCGCGGAGCGCTCGGCTCTGCCCCGGCCAAATCACAAAGGGTTTTGGATCCCGCTCCCCGGTGCGAGTGCCAGGGGCGGGGAGATCTTGCCTCACATCTATTCTTTCTAGGTACAAATCACGCATTCAAAAGTCAGAGCCCTTTCGCTGGCAAGGGATGGTTGCTGCTCGGAGACGGCCAGCTGCCCCAGTTCTGATTCCCAGTTCTGCTTCCCAGCGAGGCCGCTTTCCCAGCCCCGCTCCGGGCATGTTTTACAGACAGACGCACCGAGGATGCATCACCCGGACTCCCGGCCAGCCCCGACCGGGGGTCTGAGTCCCGCGGGCCACATCACAGCCCTGAGGCTGCTGGAACCGCTGCAAAGCTGCTGGTCCCTGCATCCATCCGCTCCCGCGCCGCTCCTCTGGAGCAGAGAGCTCGTGTTTAACGACCGCGTGTGTTTTCACTCAAGCATTACATCACCCGGCAACGCCAGCCGGGGGATGGACGGACGGACAGACGGGTCAGCCCGGCTGTGCTCCCCCGGACGATGCTCATCCCCTCTCCACATCCTGGGGTGCTCCATGCCCCCAGCCCGCAGCCTTTTGCGAGGATGCAGGTGAATCCACTCCCAATCCTACACAAGTCCACGCAAAACCCACCGAGGGGGCCAGCAGCTCAACTACAGCCACTCCCTCCCCAAACCATCCCCTTGGTGTTTCCCAGCGCCGGGTGTGGAGGGCAAAACGCTCCCTAATTTCCACCTCCCGGATTTCCTGCACCCACAGCCATCAGCACTTTCCCTAAAATAAAGTGGGAGCTGAGACAAACCAGACAGGCAGGCTCCAGGGGGACTGTCCTGAGCATGGATTGAGCTCACACTTCTTTAAGAGGGCAGCCAGGTTTGGGCCTTCACACCTCTCACGGCCCGGGAGGAACTGGGTGGATTTGCTGATAATTTGCTGCCAATTTCCGCAGCGGTGGAAGGAACGTTGGGAATGGGGGGCCCTGATGACAGGGAGCCCCACGGGAAAGCGGTGCAGACAGGGCATTTCCGTGCTCTCACTCCCTTGGCAGCAGCTTGGGGCTCATGAGGAGGCAGGTACTGGGATGAGCAGCATCTCAGCTCCTGGCACTGCGGGGAAGTCGCAGTGTTGGACCTGCAGGGAGAGGGATGTTTTGCATTCCTTGTCCTTTATCCACACAGCAGGTTGAAGGGGGGAATTCTACCCTTCTACTCTGCCCTTGTGAGACACCACCTGCAGAGCTGCCTCCAGCTCTGGGGTCCCCAACACCAGAAGGACATGGAGCTGCTGGAGACAGTCCAGAGGAGGCCACGGAGCTGCTCCCAGGACTGGAGCCCCTCTGCTCTGGAGCCAGGCTGGGAGAGCTGGGGGGGTTCACCTGGAGAAGAGAAGGCTCCAGGGAGACCTGAGAGCCCCTTCCAGGGCCTAAAGGGGCTCCAAGAGAGCTGGAGAGGGACTGAGGACAAGGGATGGAGGGACAGGACAAGGGGGAATGGCTTCAAAGTGACAGAGGGAAGGGTTAGATGGGATATTGGGAAGAAATTCTCCCCTGTGAGGGTCATGAGGTCCTGGCACAGGTTGGGCAGAGAAGCTGTGGCTGCCCCATCCCTGTGAGTGTCCAAGGCCAGGTTGGACGGGGCTTGGAGCAACCTGGTTTAGTGGAAGGTGTCCCTGCCCATGGCAGGGGTTTCAAACCAGGTGAGCTTTAAGGTCCCTTCCACCCCAAACCATTGCATGATTCCATGATTCATCCCCCATTTTAACCCAGTACCACCCCAGCTGCCCCCCAACACCCGTGCAGAGTTACCCCACGAGAAAGGGGCCGGGTTGGCCCTTGGAGACATTCAGGGCCCAGGTTAGGGCTCAGAGCTGATGGAGCCCAGACCCCTCCACCCCCCCCCAGCCCCAGGTTCGGGGGGCACCGGGGGTCGCGAGGGCATCACCAGCTCGGGCCGGGCCGGGCGCTGCTTGTCCCCAGGACACCCCTGGCCGGGAGGGCACCGCGTTTTCCTGCAAATCGCCCGGTTTTCCCGTCCTGCCGGCGGCCGGACACCCCGCGCCCGCCACCTAACGGCCACCGCCGGCGGACACCGGCACCCGCACCCGAGAGCCGGCACCGGGATCCGGGAACCGGCACCAGGCACTGACACGGGGCACCGACACCGGGAGCTGGCACCGGCACCAGCGCCGGGATCCGGACACTGGCACCGGTCCCGGGCCCCGGTCCCGGGCACTGGCCCCGAGACTGGCACGGGGCTCAGTGCACCGACATCGGTACCGGGATCCGGGCTCCGCGTACGGGACACTGGCACCGGTCACCGGCACCGGGCATGGGGCCAGTCCCTTCCCTTGCACCCCGCGGCTGGAGGGGCAACCCCCCCGAATTCCCTCCCTGGACACCCACATCCCTTCTCACCCAACCGATCCCCATCTGCATCCCACCCCGCTCTGGCCGGTGCCAGCCAGGATGAGGGACCCCCCAGGTTCCACCCGGGATGCGACACTCACCCGTGAACCCAAACCCCCCGTGGCACCCATGCTGGTAGGCGCAGCTCCCGTGCCCTCCCCCACCGCCTGCCTTGGCAGCTCCCCCCCTCTTCCAGCGGTTTTGGCAGAGACGCGCCGGCTTGGAGAGAGCAGCGAGGAATTAAAAAAAAAAAAAAAAAAAGGAAAAAAAAAAAGGGGAAAAGGGAAAAAAAAACCTCCCCGAACAGCCAAGCCCAATCGGCGGGAGAGGCTCGTGTGTGTTTGGCCTTTCCTCATGACGTAGTGTCCTGTGCCTCTCTCCCCCCTCTCCCTCTCCTTTTCCCCTCCCTCCTTACCCCCCCTCCCCTTCCCCTCGCATCCTTGGAAGCAACAATTAAGCAGCTCTGGGATAAAACACACAGCCCGCGGGAGCACGGGGGCATTGCTTCAAGAGATGGCAAGGCAGGCAGCTGCACCCCTCCTTCCCGGAGTCCTCCTCCTCCTCTTCTCCATCCTCCCGGCTACTCAGCAAGGAGGTAAGGAACGAAAAGGCTCCTTCCCTTATCCCGGCCAGAGCTTCGCCCCGGTCCTGCCGGGACCCTCCGAGCCCCCCGGGCAGCTCCACGCCTGCCCTGGCTGCGTGGCCCCGAGGAGGGACTGTCACCCACCCTGCCCTGCCTTGGGGACATTCCCGAGGGAGGGCGGGCTCTCAGCCCCCTCGCTGCCACCTCCGCCGAGGGCTCTTTGCTCCCCAAAGCGGCGGGTGGCTCGTGCCATGCCCGGATTGGGATGGGATGTCACCGAGGGTGGCGACACGGGGCAGTCCCAGCACGGCGCTGCTGCTACAGCGCCAAACACTTGTCGGGGAGAGGCTCCGAAGTGCTGCGTCCTGGCGAGAGGCTGGGGGACATGAGAGGCTTGGGGACAGGAGGCTTGGAGACATGGGAAGCTCAGGAACACGCAGGCAGGGCAGAGGGGAGCGGTGGTCACCAGACTCCCAAGGGCGAGGAGGGGGGGAGCTGGCATCGGTGTCCACCCCGGGGCGGTGTCAGGGTGAGCTGGAGGGGCAGCGGGTGGCAGCATCCCGCGGCCGATGTGTGGGAGCTGCCGCGCAGTGTGTGGCAGTGACAGCCCGCGGGGCTGGTGCAGCTGCAGAGCAGCTCGACCCACCCGAATCGCAGCCCGGGGGTGCTCAGGGTGGCCCCCGCACCGCCCTCATTGCGCTGGTGTCGCCAGCGCCGGGTCCAGCCACCAGCGTGACGCGGGTCCCAGGGGCTGTGCGACACCTCAGGGCCGTGTGACACCCCCCAGCCCACGCACAGGCGGCCGGGGCGGGGAGGTGACAGCCAGTGCAGCAGGTGACACAGCCGGGGCCAGCGCAGCAGGTGCCTGCCCGGGGCCGGCTCATGTGCCGGGGTCGGGTGAGCTCCCACCGAGGCGGGGAGAGCAGCTGAGCACAGACCGAGAGCCCACTGACACGGGCAAACAGCGTGAGGTGGGGACAGCACCTCCAGGGTGCGACAGTCACGGCTGCAGAGCCGGGGGCTGTGCCACGGAGAGCGTGTGACGGGCAGAGCCACCAACGGCGATGGGGTCGGTGCCAGAGCTTCTCAGACAGGGGACTGAGGACCGGAGGAGGGGAGTGGGCAGGATCCCCTGGGCTGTGCGGGCACCAAAGCACCCCAACTGCCTGTGCCCTGCACTCCCTGCTCTGCCCTGGTGTGGGGGGTTCCCAGGACCCCGTCCATGGGCCGTTGCCCCCTGGCTGTGCAGGCAGTGGGACCCCAGAGCCGAGCTGCTGTCGATCCTGGCCAAGGTGCTGGATGGGGTCCTGGGCACTCTCCATGTCCAGCCGTGATGCTCCGTGCTGCCTTGCTGAAGCATGGTGGCTTTGGTCCCCAGCTCTCCAACAATGTCCAACTGGGACATTCCCTGGAGGACACTGGACCCCAGGGAGACCCTGCAGCAGTTTCTGAGCAGTTTGGGAATGTTGGCCTGACTCCAGGCCCCTGCTCAGTGTCCAGGGCTGTTTGCTGGTTTGGAAAGCAGCTCACTGAGGTGGCCCTGCTCTAGGGATGGTCCCCATGCTGGTGGGACCCTGGAGAATGCTCCCCCACAGAGGACTGGGCAGGGTCTCTGCAGCCTGGTGTGCTTGGCTAGCCCTTGGGGACAGAGCTGGGACAGAGGCACAGCCAGTGGCACGGGGTGGGGGATGCCAGGGTGCTGGGGGGGCACCTGGAGAGGGCTCAGGGCAGTTTCCTCCAGCACCTGCTACCAGTGGAGCTCCAAACCAGCCTGGCAGGAAAGGGAGCCCTGAGACCATCCCTGGACTGAGGGGGAGAAGGGGGGACCCTCCTTCACACACAGACTGTCCCCTCAGAGCAGTGCCAGGGGGCTGAGACGGCAGCAGTCAGGAAGCCCCCAGCAGTGAGCTGGGATCAGGCCCTGGGGTCTGTCCCCTGGGGAGCAGAGCTGTGCTGGGCACCGTGGGCATATGCCAGGCTGGGCACAGGTGGTGTGGGGAAGGTGCTGTGTCTTCCCCTAAAGGTGCCAAGTGCAGTGTGTCCCAGTGTTTGGAGTGGGCATCCATCCCTCAGGGCCTCCATCCATCCATCCTTCAGGCCCTCCATCCATCCATCCTTCAGGGCTTCCATCCACCCCTCAGGGCTTCCATTCACCCCTCAGAGCCTCCACCCATCTCTCAGGGTATCATTCATCCCTCAGGGCTTCCATCCATCCCTCAGGGTTTCCATTCACCTCTCAGAGCTTCCATCCATCCATCTTTCAGGGCTTCCATCCATTCCTCAGGGCCTCCATCCACCCCTCAGGCCTTCCAAACATCCTTCAGGGCTTCCATTCACCCCTCAGAGCTTCCTTCCCCCCCTCAGGGCTTCCCCTGCTGAGCATGGGAGATGCCCTGGCAGTGACACCCACAGGAGGGACAAGAGGGACCCCAGGGAGATCCCAGCCCTGCAGTGTTTTGGGATCACAGGGGGCAGCTCTGGTAGTGGAGAGAGGTGGGTGCTGGGTGTGCTGGCGCTGTGGGGACCCTGTGAGGGCACCCAGAATCCTCAGGGACACCAGTAGTGCCGGTGGTGGGGCTGGGATGGCATCTCCCCTTCCCAGCTGGACACTGGCCTGCTGGGGCTGCTCCCTCCCCAAACAGCTCTGAGGGTGTAGCTCATCTGCCAGCGCTCGGAGATGAAAGCTGGAGCTTCAGGGGGGTTGGAGAGGAGCCAGGCTCCTGCCAGCAGCCCCCCTGCTCCCCCCGAGCTGCTCCCAGTGTACTCAGGCCGGGATGCAACACGGCTTCAAAGTCGCTTGGAGGCTGAATGTTTCCATAACTTTCTCCCAAGAAAAAGAAAACAGTGGAACGAGGGAAGAGGAGAAATGGTGGTGGTTGCTCAGCAAGACTCCTCGGGGACCGGGTGCCCTTGGGAGTGGGGAGGGCGGCGAGGGACGAGGTTTGGCTGCCGGGTGAGGGTGTGAGCTCCTGTCCTGTGGGGGTGTCTCCAGCCTGGCCTCAGTCTCAGAAGCTGTGGAATAGAGAAATCATCTGGATTTCTGACTCATGGAGTCAGCTGTGAGCAGTGGGGCAGGTAGGAATGGAGCAGCTGATCCCGCCGGGATGGGAAGCAGCACCGGCAGAGGAACAGTGTGGGTACCACAAACAGTGACCTCTGGGATGGAACTGGGGCAGAAAAAGGCCACTTTCTGTAAACAAGGAGGCTCCACACCAGATCCCGAGCACCTCCATGGGTCAAACCCCTCCACAGCGGGCATGTGGGTGTGAATTCTCCTGCCCCAGGATGGAGAAGACATCCCTGGGGTGGGTGCTGGGATACTGGGGGCCAGCACCATGTTCTGCAGGTTTACAGCCAGCTCGGCCCAGGAGACAAGCTGGGACACTGGGAAACACCCCTCTGTGGGTCCTGGCAGGCTTGGGGCAGGGGCAGAGGCAGCACAGAGCTCCTTCAGTGCTGGGAGGCTGGGGACTCAGTTTTCCCTTCCACATGTGCCAAGGGAAGGGATGGAAAGGACAAAAGGGGGCATGCAGACCCCAAACTGGACTGGGGGCTGCTCACCCTGAGTCTGGGGAAGCACAGAGAGACCAGCCAGAGGGTGATGGCTGTGGCCTGGTGTGGTCACAGTGTAGCAGGGCTGTTGCCAACACTCAGTGAGATGGTGCTGCCCGTGGGAGGGACTGGTGGTGCTGGGGGGGGATTTGTAAAACCAGATGGGTTAGAGAGACCCCCCAGCAGTGCCTGCACCGGGGAACAGCCCCCCATCTGGGCCATGGATGAGCAGCTTGTAGAAGAGCTCCCAGGGAAGGACAGAAGTGGCTGTGTTTGGCAGCAGAAGGGTCAGCCCTCCTGAGTGGAAGGCTCAGCTCCCCAAAGGCACAGGGTGCCCCCCCAGGCCATCCTGGCTCTGCCAGGCCTTGCTGATTTCCCCCTGCCCCTCCTGATCTGGGTGTGGAGATGGCTGATGAACCCACACAGCCTCCAAAAGCTGTCGAGGCACTGGCATGAGCACCGTGCCCTGGGCCTGGGGTGGTGTCTGGGGGATGCCTGGGGAGGGGGCAGTGACAGTGTCCCCGCAGTGGGACCCTCCAGCCAGGATCCATGCGGAAGGTGATGATGATGAAGGGCTGAGTGCGGCACCCGTGGCTGTGGGCAGGTGCCACCCGGACCTTTCTGGGGTGTCTGTGCACTGCAGGGGTGCTGGAAGCCATCCTGCCTTGTCCCAGCTCCCCGGGGTCACTGGCACGGGGGGGCAGAGGGAGATCAGCCTGGGGAGACACAGGGTGACAGAGGAGACCCCCCAGCACCACCCCAGCACAAGGGACCTGGCCTGGCTGCGGGGGGCTGAGGCTGGGGAGCACCAGGGTGCTGAGCAGCCCCTCGCTGGTCGGGGACAGTCTCTGGCTGTGGGCATGGGGGTCCCTGGCAGGATCCTGGCCATCCCACCGGCACTCGCTCCCAGTGGCAGTGGCGTGTCCCCTCCCAGCAGGGCGGGGCGGGGAGGGGGAAGCACAGGCGGTGCGTGGACGCTCTGAGTTTGTTTGGAAACAAGCGAGAAGTTGGGTTTTTGTTTATCCAAGCTGGGGGTGGACGGGAGGGAGGGGGAGAAGGGAGAGAGGGCGGGCGGGGAATGTGCCGGGAAAGGGAGCTGCTCCATAACCCCCGGCCGGCTGCCAGGCCGGACTGTGCCGTGCCGGAGCGGGGAGCCGGCGGCTGGAGCGATGGCTGAGCCCGTGTCCCCTCCATTCCAAGGGACATCAGCTGCTCCAGGGCTCTCGGCCCCGGCAGGACCCAGGGAGGGGTTATTAGTGGGCACAGGGTTAGGGTGCTCCCTATGGGGAGCACGTGGGGGCTGTGTGACAGGTCCCGGCACGGGAACCCCCCCTGCATGTGCCTCCCCATGGATGTGTGTCCCAGCATCCCCCGTGCTTGCACAGCCTGACACCCCTGTGTGTGTCCTGACACCCCAGTGCATCTCCGTGGTAGGACTGGGGGTCCATCCCAGGTGCCTGGGGTGGTGAGCCGGGAACAAGGAACATCCTCATCCCTGCCACTGGTGGGGCAGGGCAGGGGGCTGCAGGGCACAACAAGGGGGGGGAACCCCCAGAGTTTGCCCCACATCTGAGCAGGAGATGTGAAGCACGATGTGCCCCCCACCGTGGTGTGCCAGCCCTGCCACCTGCCCGTCCCCCTCTGGCGCTGCCTCCACCCTGCCCAGCTCCTCGGTGGGGTTGCCAGGGCTGTGTCACTGTGGGCACTCGGCTCCTGGGGGTTCTAGTTCACCCCCCAGCCTGGCCAGGGTGCTGAGGAGGCCCCTGCAGGTCCTCTGGTCCCAGCCATGCCACCAAAGGGCCCCCCTGTCCATCCACCCTGGACCCCGGCCCCTCTGCCAAGCGCAGGCAGGAGGTTTGGCTGCAGCTTGGCACAGGGGTGCTGGCCATGGCAGCCACCCCCACTCCCCCTGGCAGGCCCCTGTCCTGCAAATCCCACTGCAGACCCCACAGCAACCCCTCCCCCGGTGCCAGAAGTGAAACATCCCCCTGCATTGCAACCCCCTTGTAGCCCCAACCCACCTGCCATCCCCCAACCCACCCATGGCCCTGGTGGAGCTGGGGGGACCACCCAGAGGGTGGCTTCCTGGTGGTCTGCAGCAGACACACTTCTGCCAGGGTCTAAACAGCCAAAAAGCCTTGCTGTGACCTCTGAGCATGAGCTGAGACACCCTGGAAGGTGAGAGGACCTGGGGGTGACCTCAGTGTCACACAGCCAGGCAGAGGGACACAGGGTGGGTCTGATGGGTCTCAGGAAGGTCCCCCCAGTCTTTCACCCCAGTCCCACTGGCCTGAGCTGGCTCTTCCCACTGGCATCTCAACAGGGCATGAGGCAGCCCCAGCCAGGGGGTTTGGCTGGGACCTGCATGGGCTGCAGGGCTGAACTGGGACAGACCCCTCCCTCCTCACACCATGCCTGGCCCTATCCCCTCAAAGCCATGAGAAGCTGGAGGTGATGGAAGTGGTGTTGGCTGTAGTAGAGGACAGGATTTGGGAAGCCCTGGCTCCTCTGAGCACTGTCACCACTGTCACCCCAGGGGAACTGAGGGGTGCTAGGAAAGGGACCTGCCCCTGAGCTCCACATCCCACCCCTAGCCAGGGAGCAGCACAGATCCCAGGAGGTGCCACACACACTCCTCCTCCCCCTGCCTTGGACACCCGTGGGGATTTTAACGAGGGTCTTTTCTCTTGCAGGGGTCCCTGGTGCTATCCCGGGAGGGGGAGTCCCAGGAGCAGGCTTTTTCCCAGGTAAAGGACTCCAGGCAGCACTGGGAGGGGCTTGCAGGAATGGGCAATGCCTGAGGGGGTCCTTGGATGCCTCTGAGACACCATGGAAGGCTGAGGGGCCTGCCAGCTGGGATCAGGGGACATGGGGACACCCTCTCTGGCTGCTCAGCCCTGGGTGGCTGTCCCAGCATCCACCCCACGGTGTGGGACAGGACTGGGTGGCAGTGCCAGATTTACCCTGGGGGCCACTGGCCCAGGGCTGGCACCTCCACTCTGCCCAGAGTGGGAGCATCCCAGAGGGGATGCCCTTGCACCCTTGTGACCCTCTGTGCCTCCCCACGGCCCCCGGGAGGCTGGCATGGGTAGGTGGGCGCTGACAGGGGTGGGTGCTCAGGCTGTGCCGTTGCTCGCAGGTGCTGGAGTTGGAGGTTTGGGAGCAGGTGAGTGCTGGGATGGGGAGGGGAGCAGCACCTCCAGCAGAGCTGCCCTGTAGTGGGCAGGGGGTCTGCCACGAGGCTGGCCCTGTCCCACAGGGTGTCCCCCCTGGGGGATGCCCGGAGGAAGGACGGCTCTGAGCCCTCTCCGCTCACTCTCCCATAGGACTCGGGGTTGGAGCTAAACCTCCCAAACCAGGTAAGAAGCCTTTCCAAGGCTCTCTCCATCTCCTGCCATGCCAGTGGCCAGGATATTTCCCAACCCCTGTTGCCCTCATGTTTCTCCCACCTGGCCAAGGGGTCCCTCCCACCGCGGGCACCCCCATGGCCGAGGCACGCAGCATCCCTGCCCTGCCACAGTCTCCAGGAGCCTCCCTCCCTGACCCCCCGCTTCGATGTGCTGTCCCCTCCCTTCCAGCCCCCCCAGCCCACCCTTTGGGGGCGCTTGCTACCTGCAGAGCTGTGCCAAAGCATCTGGGGGAGCTGCAGAGCCCGTGTCCCGTGGGAAGCTGACAGCACCTCCGCTCGCCTGCCATCGTGGCTGAGCAGCTTTTGCTGGGGCTCCTGCAGCCACGCTGGGGTTGGCCTGGCCTAGAAATGAGAGGGGTGAGGGCACATCACCGGGAGAGGGGTGAGATGCTGGCAGGAGGATGCACAGCCTGAGGGAACCAGTGGGAAAGGTGCTGGGGCAGCAGTGACTGAATGTGCAGGGGGCAAATCTGTTGCCAAGCGACATCATGGAATCATAGAATGGCCTGTGTTGGAAGGGACTGTAAAGATCATCTTGTTCCACCCCCTGCCATGGGCAGGGACACCTTCCACTAGCCCAGGTTGCTCCAAGCCCTGTCCAACCTGGCCTTGGACACTTCCAGGGATGGGGTAGTCACAGCTTCTCTGGGCAACCTGTGCCAGGGCCTGCCCACCCTCTGAGCAGAGAATTTCTTCGTTGCATCCAGTCTAAATCTCTCCTCTTTTGGTTTAAAACCATTCCCCCTTTTCCTACGGCTATCTGGCCAGTGCTAGTTGTCACCCACGGAGAGATGCTGCTTTAGGCAGGCACAGGGGTCTCCCCTCCCTGCCCACCCCGGGGGTACCCGCTGTGCCCGGGGCAGGGTCACCCCACCCTCCCGGCCCCCCGAGCCGGCCCGTCTGCGCGGCGGGAGCGCCAGCCCGAGGCGGGGGCCGGCAACCTCCGTTTACTCAGATTTCAGCTCGTGGAAAGAAAAACAAGGCCCTTTATTTCGGCGTAATTAAAACCAAACGCGGGGCGGCCGCGAGGGCTCAGCCGGAGCGGTGTCCGCGCCCCGAGCCAGCGGCACTGGAATTTGCGCCTGGAGGGAGCGAGGGCTGATGAGCCCCAGATGTTGGAAGGCAGCGCTGGCCGGAGACCCAGGGGCTCATTCCTCAGCCATAAACATTTTGGTTCCGTCCCCTCGTGGCCCGGCGGGGTGGGGGGTGGCTGAGGCAGAAGGGGACGGGATGGAGGATGCGGCTGCTGCCGAGGGCATTTGTCACCCGTCCCCCCGGTGTGCTCCCATCCCATGGCGATGGTGCAGCAGGGACTCCTCTGCTCCTCTGGGCTGCCCACCCGCTTTTCTTTCCAGGGGTCGCAGGACTTGGGGGACTCGGTCCACTTGGCCTGCAGCCAGGTGAGCACAGACCACCGATGTCCCCAGAGACCTGCCCTGGGGACAGCACGTCCCTTGTCTTTCCATAGCGCTCCATACCCTGCCTGGGCATCCCTTCCTAGGCCTGAGGGACTACAGTCACCAGCAGGCAGCCCTGCGGTCCCCCAACACCATCAACCACAGTGGGGTGACCCCACAGACGAGGAGCAATCTGGGGTCTGCAGAGGGACAGAGGGGCAGTGCCTGCATGGGGTCAGCCAGCCCCCCCGGAGCTGTAGGGGTGGCAGCACCCACTGCAGGGTGGTGTTTGAGATGGGTGGGATGCAGATGGGAGCAGGAATTTGGGGGATGCAGGACAGGGCAGTGCCTGCTAACCACCGCCTTGCCCCGCCTAACGCCAGCCCTGGCACCGCCGCGCAGCCCCCCCAGCTCTGCACCCACCACGGAGGGCAGGACACCCCCTTGGCAGCTGCTTTTTGGGGATGTTCACGCTGGTTGTTCTCCCCACAGGTGCTGCAGGTCTCTTCCCAGGAGGTGTCTTCCCTGGGGGGGCCTTCCCAGGGGCCGCCTCGGCGGCGGCTCTCAAGGCTGCTGCGAAAGCTGGTGAGTGTGGGGGGGGTCTGGGTAAGACCAGGGACACACCGGGGCTCCTGAAGCCCCTGGGGACTCCTGGTGTCCCCTGGGACTCCGGGTTAGGAAAGATATCCCCCTGGAGCTGGGGGGCTGCAAGCAGGAGGTGCTGCTCCCACTGGGATCCCCACCGGTTTGGAGGGACCCAGGCACAGGTAAACCGGTCAAACCTGAGCCCACAGGAGCAGAGAGCACCGAGCTGCCTGGTCCCCGTGCCCAATACACCCTGGTTCTGCCTCAGGATGTCCCCTTCTCCCCCCCCCCCCCCACCCCCGCCAAGAGCCATCCTGACCTTGTCCCTTCTTTGGCACCGTTCCGGCCAGCCGCAGCTCAGCGGTGGCATCTCCCGCCGGCACACTCCTCTTCCCAACGCCCCCAGGTGCTGGCCTTGGAGGCGTGGGTGGAATTGGTGGTCCTGGTGGCCTCGGGGTCTCCACAGGTAGGAAACACCCCTCGTCCCCAGCGTAGCCAAGCCTGGGGCAGACTTGTCGCCGTGCCCGCCGGGGCGGGCAGGAGCCGGTGCCGGGGCTCAGGGGTCTCTGCTGCCTGCAGGTGCCGTGGTACCGGGCGCGGTGCAGCCCGGGGTTGGCGCGGCAGGGAAACCCCCTAAAATACCAGGTAGGTGCACGGCCCCAAAGCCAGGGGCCAGGGAGGGAAACCACTGCACCCGGGCCCTCATCCCTGGATTTCTCTTGCCTGGCAGGTGCTGGGATTCCTGGAGCTTTTCCGGGCGGCGTGCTCCCCGGAGCAGGTGAGTGGGGAGTCCCCAGCCTACCCGCCAGCAGTGCCCCAACCTCTGTGGGGGTTCCAGCCCCACCAGCAGCACTCTGATCTCTGAGGGGGTGCCCACCCTGCCAGAAACACCTCAAACTCTGAGGGGGTTCCCACCCTGTCAGCAGCACCCCGACCTCTGAGGGGATCCCCATCCCACCAGCAGCACCCCAACTTCTGAAAGGATTCCCAACCCCCACCAGCAGCATCCCAACCTCCAAAAGGATCCCTTCCCCGCCACCAGCACCCCAAGTTCCAAGGGGTCCCCCTGCCCCGTGCCAGCACCCCACTTGGGCAGAGCGCCCTGCCCTGCCCCTGCCAGCCTCCCTGTCTGCCCCGCGCTGCTCCCTGCAGCTTCCAAACCCTTGTGCTGAGGTCACGGTGACATTTCCACTGTGCCGACGGCAGGGGGGACCCGGCATCTCCGGGGGTCTCGTGCCAAGCTCAGCGGGAGCAGGCGACACCGGCACCGGCAGAGGAGCTGGCACGGCCACGGCAGGGCTGGCGTGGGAAGGAGGGGGAGGAGGTGGCGGGGAGAGAGGAATTCCTCAGTGCAGAGTAATTTGGGGGAGGAAAACTTGTGAAAACAAGATGTTTCGACACTGTCCGGAGAAGAAGTGTGTTGCTGGTCAGGAATGTCTTTTCCATGTCTGAAAACGCACGAGTTATAATGAAAGACATTTGTAAGGGGGGGGGGGGTTAAAAAAAAAAAAAAAACAACAAGAAAACCAAAACCAAACGAAAGAGAAACTCAAAACCCAAAAACCCAACCCAAACACTGCCAGGCCAAAACACTGTCTGCTGCTCTGGGAGGGTTGGGGTCCAGCAGGCAGGACCACCCCCTGCTCCTGGAAGAGTCCCGAGGCCACTGTGCATCTCCAGGACAGAGGCTTGGCTGTGCTTTGCTGTCAGTGGTGGCACTCACTCCTGAGCGCCGTGTTCCCTCTAGACTCCCCAAGCCCCAGGCAGCTCCAAGGCTGCAGGAAACCCTTCCCTGGCAGATGGGGGTGCAGGCAGGCTGACACTGAGAGGTCCTGGCAAGCCCCTGAGGATGAGGGTGCCCTGTCCCACAGTTAGTTCTGAGCCAGAGGTGGGTGACAAGGATCTGGGAGCTGGATGTGGCGGTCTTGGGTGCCAGGAACATCATGATGCCCTGGCTCACCCTCGGCTCTCTGCTGCAGGTATTCGCTTCCCTGGTGTAGGGGTGCTGCCCGGAGTACCCACTGGAGCTGGAGTCAAGCCTAAAGGTCCAGGTAGGTCCCTCA
>JAYRBT010000051.1:10226962-10255003 GCA_036023395.1 Myiotriccus ornatus | reverse complement strand
AAATCCCCTACAGAATCCCCTCTGCATCACCCCTACAGCAAATCCCCTATAGCAAATCCCCTACACCAAACCCTTACATGCCCTATGGGAGCCCTGCATCCCTACAGCACATGCCCTATAGTGCCCCTCCTGCATGCTCCAGCCACACCCCCCCTGCATCCCCTGTAGGGCACTCAGCACCCCTGTACCTGCCTGTGCACCCCCAAAACTGACATCTCCCCCCTGCACCCCTGGGTGCCCCCTCCTGTGGCACAGCCCTGTCACCCCCCGGCAGCCCCCGAGCACATCCCCAACCCCTGCACCCCCAAGGCTGGCATGTCCCTGACCAGGCTGCCATGTCCCTCTGTCTGGGGGTTTGTGACCACATCCCTCTGTCCGTGACCAGGGTGGCACATCTGTGACCAGGGTGGCACCAGGGTGGGATGTGCTCTCTGTCCCTGACCAGGCTGGCACATCCCTCTGTGTGTCTGTGCCAGGCTGGCACATCTGTCACCAGGGTGGCATGTCTGTGATTGGTCTGGCACGTCCCTCTGTGTGTCCATGCCCAGACTGGCATGTCTGTGCTGGGCTGTCACCTCCCTGCCCCATGTCTGTCCCAGCTTGGTGTCCCCAGCCGTCCCTGCAGCACCAGCCTGCACTGTCACCCCTGGAATCCCCTGCTGCCACCCTGGGGAAGGTGGCATAGGGATGCAGTGGGGTAGGAAAGAGGGGAAGCAGCTTGTCCAGAGATCCATGGGGTGGATGAGCACTGGCTGTGCCCTGGGGTGACAATGGGGACGGGTGACAAGGGTGTCCCTGTCCCTGGCGCAGGTGCTGCGAGTGCGGGGCCTCCCTGTCCCACCAGTACTACGAGAAGGATGGGCGGCTGTACTGCAAGAAGGATTACTGGGCACGCTTTGGGGAGCTGTGCCATGGCTGCTCCGAGCAAATCACCAAGGGGCTGGTCATGGTGAGCACCAGGGGGTCCCTGGGGGTCCCTGGGGTGGGACACGGAGCCCTGACCCACGGCTGAGCTGCTGGAAAAGGGTGATGTGGGGAGGGAAGTGCAGACCCCCAGCACAGGTTGGACTCTGCTGGTTTGCACTTTAGGTGGGACTGAGGGTGGCTCAGGGTGGCGGGAGATGTCTCTGCAGTCGTTCCCAGCCTGGTGGCATCTCCGTCCCCACCACCCTGCCTGCCCTTCCCTGGTCCCCAGTATATCCATTGGTGCTCCCAGCACCCTCAGTGCCCTGGACACGGGGGCCCTGGGGCTGATGGCATCTGCCCACAGGTGGCCGGGGAGCAGAAGTACCACCCTGAGTGCTTCAGCTGCCTCAACTGCCGCACGTTCATTGGGGACGGGGACACCTACGCGCTGGTGGAGCGCTCCAAGCTCTACTGGTACGTACCAGCCCGCGTGGGAGGGTGGGGGGCACATCCCCTGGCACCCCCCGCCCACCCTTCTCTCCTCTCGTCCCCGCAGCGGGCACTGCTATTACCAGATGGTGGTGACGCCGGTGATCGAGCAGATCCTGCCGGATTCCCCGGCTTCCCGCATCCCACACACCGTCACGCTCGTCTCCATCCCCGCCTGCTCCGACGGAAAACGAGGCTTCTCCGTGTCCATCGACCAGGGCTGTGGCACCGAGCACCCCTGCACCGTCCGTGTCCGAGAGTGCGTCCCTGTTCCCCTCTGCCACCCCACCCTGCCCGGGGCTGGGCCATCCTGGGTCCCTTCTGCTGCCGGGATCCACCCCAGGGACACGTCGTGGGGTGGGAGGAGGAGGGATGGGGTCCTCACTGGCCAGGGGTGGCACGTCCCCAGCTGTGGGGAGGTGTTGTGGGACCCACGCTGATGTGTCCCTGGCCATCAGAGTGGCTTGAGGGTGACATGCTGGCAGTGCCCCTGGATACCAGGCTGGCACATCCCCAGGTGGTTG
The DNA here is from genome assembly GCA_036023395.1 of Myiotriccus ornatus. Taxonomy (NCBI): domain Eukaryota; kingdom Metazoa; phylum Chordata; class Aves; order Passeriformes; family Tyrannidae; genus Myiotriccus; species Myiotriccus ornatus. Next base: position 10,253,084 of record JAYRBT010000051.1, on the reverse strand, counting down.
AGGTGGCTCGGGGGCACTTTGCCAGCGTGTCCCTGTCCAGGAGGAGGGACCTGTGCCCTGCGTGTCCCCATCTAGCAGGGGTGACTCGAGGGGACCATGACTGCGTGTCCCCATCCCAAAGGGTGACTCATGGGTGTCATGACAGCTTCTCCCCACGCAGCAAGGGGGACCCGTGGGTGACATGACTGCATGTCCCCATCCAACAAGGGCATCATGGCTGCGTGTCCCCGACCATCAGTGGGTGGCCCGTGGGCACCTTGCCTCCACATCCCCATCTTGCAGGGGTGGCTCGTGGGTGCGGTGACTGTGTATCCTCAGAGGTGACTCGCAGGGGGCCGTGCCAGCCTGTCCCCTCCCCATTGGCTGGCAGGGGGTCATGGGCAGTGTCCCAGCACATCCTCACTGCTGGCAGTGTCAGGGGGTGATTCCATGGGCAGTGTCCCAGCACATCCCCACCAGTGAGGATGTCAAGGATGTGACCCCATGAGCTGTGTCCCAGCACACTCCCCCCATGACACTCCTGGGTGTCTGACCCTGCTTCCTCTGGCCCCCCAGGGTGGACCCAGACTGCATCAGCCCTGACATGAAGAACTCCATCCACGTGGGCGACCGCATCCTGGAGATCAATGGCACCCCCATCGGCCACGTCCCCCTGGATGAGGTACACCCCCCCGGGGATGCCCCTCCAACCAGCCCTCCTCCTCAGCATGGCCCCAGAACCACCCCGCTATCCTTTTCCACCCCCAGATTGACCTGCTGATTCAGGAGACCAGCCGCCTGCTCCAGCTGACCATCGAACACGACCCCCACGAGCCTCTGGGCCGGGAGCCGGGGTTGGCCGGGAGCCCCCTGCCCGCCCCGTGCAGCCCCCTGCGCTCCCCGGCCCCCCCGGAGCCCGCGGCCATGCGCCAGCGCGCTGTCACGTAAGGCCACCACCTCACCCCCTCTCCCCTTGGGGTCCCTCCTGGAGGCTCACCCTCTGTCTGTCCGTCCCACAGGAGGAGCTGCAGCACGGACAAGTCCCCGGGCTCGGGCTCCGTGGGCTCCCCCGCGTCCCAGCGCAAGGACATCGGGCGCTCCGAGTCCCTGCGCGTCGTGTCCCGCGCCCACCGCATCTTCCGCCCCTCCGACCTCATCCACGGGGAGGTGCTGGGCAAGGGCTGCTTCGGCCAGGCCATCAAGGTGGGGCTCGTGGCCCGAGCGTGGGGGCCTGGGCTCCCCGGGGTGGAGGGGGGAGGTTTTCGCCAGAGGTGGGGGTGGCTCAGTCCCTGCTCTCCCAGGTGACGCATCGGGAGACGGGCGAGGTGATGGTCATGAAGGAGCTGATCCGCTTTGATGAGGAGACGCAGAGGACCTTCCTCAAAGAGGTGAGTGTCCCCTTTCCTTAATCCCCCTTTCCTTAGCCCCCCTTTCCTTTAACCCACCTGGTTTAGGGGGGACATGAGGGATGGGGCTGTCCTGTCCTCTCCCCCACCTGACATGGGTCTGGGCACAGCACGTGGAGTGGGGTGTCCAGGCACTGTGGGTGCAGCCCTGCCCACAGCAGAGGGTCTGCCCAGGCAGGTGTGGGTGCCTCGGAGTGTCACGGACACGGGGGGCGTGGGGGGTCTCCTGCAGGTGAAGGTGATGCGCTGCCTGGAGCACCCCAACGTGCTGAAGTTCATCGGGGTGCTGTACAAGGAGAAGAGGCTCAACTTCATCACCGAGTACATCAAGGGGGGCACCTTGAGGGGCCTCATCAAGAGCATGGTGAGCACTGGGGGGACAGGTTGGTCCCCTGCCACCCCACAGTGGGGCTGAGGGACCCCTCTCCTCTTCTGTTCTGTGGCAAATCCCCCCTCCTGCTCCTGCTCCCCAGGACAACCACTACCCCTGGAGCCAGCGGGTCAGCTTTGCTAAAGACATCGCCGCCGGCATGGTGGGTGTCACTGTGGAGTGGGTGGGTGGGATGGGTGCTGGTGGACGGGGGGACCGTGGCGTGGGGGTGCCCCCAGTCTCAGCCCGTCCTTCCCCCAGGCCTACCTCCACTCCATGAACATCATCCACCGTGACCTCAACTCCCACAACTGCCTTGTGCGGGAGGTGAGTCCCACCCTGGCCACGTCCCTGCCCTGGCCCGGGCGGGGGTCTCAGCCCCTCCATGTGGCTCCCCTGTGCCTCACCCCTCTCCACGCCCGCAGAACAAGAGTGTGGTGGTGGCTGACTTTGGGCTGGCGAGGCTGATGGTGGACGAGAAGAACCAGCCTGAACATCTCAAGAACCTGAAGAAACCGGACCGCAAGAAGCGATACACGGTGGTGGGGAACCCCTACTGGATGGCCCCCGAGATGATCAATGGTGAGGGGCAACGTGGCCAGCCAGGGCTCTGTCCCCAAGCAGGGGACTCATGGTGGGGCAGGGACAGGCCACGTGTGGTGTGGCCTGACCTGTCTGTCCCCGCAGGGAGGAGCTACGATGAGAAGGTGGACATCTTCTCCTTCGGCATCGTCCTGTGCGAGGCAAGGACCCCTGGGGCTGGGGTCTCCCACTGGGGCTGGGGCCCTCACTGTATTTGGGTTAACCTGCCCCCATGGCTGTGGTGTCCCCTTTGGGGTTGGGGTGTTTAGAGTCTGCCCTTTGGGATTGGAGCCTCCTACCTTGGGCTTAGGGTGTTCATCGGGTTTGGGTTTCTTTCCCCTGGCATTGGGGTCTCCCTTTGGGAATTGAGATCCTCACTGTGCTTGGGGTCCCCCTTGGGGTTGGAGTCTTCGTTATGTTTAGGGTGTCCCACATCCAGGACTGGGATTTGCCTCTTGGAGTTTGGATCCTCATTGTGCTTGGGTTCCCTCTCTTAGGCATGGAGCTCTCCCTTGGAGCCTCCCTACTTGGGTTTGGGGTCTCCCTGTTCTGAGGTCTCCCCCTCTGGGTTGGGGTCCTCCTTGTGTTTGGCGTCCTCCCTTGGCTGTGGGTCCTCATTGTGTTTGGGGTCCTCCTTTGGGGCTTGGAGAGTCCCCCCTTTGGGCTTGGGGTCCCCCCATGGGGCTGAGCCCTCTCCTCTCTCCCTTTGCCCCCAGATCATCGGCCGGGTGAGTGCTGACCCCGATTACCTGCCCCGCACCACCGACTTCGGCCTCAACGTCAGGGGCTTCCTGGAGCGCTACTGCCCCCCCGCCTGCCCCCCCAGCTTCTTCCCCATCGCCGTCACCTGCTGCGACCTGGACCCCGAGAAGCGGTGAGGGGCTGCAGACCCCCCCTGGGGACCCCGCGGGCGGGGGACGGGGCGGGGACGGGGCGAGTGGAGCTACCACATCGTGTCCCCCCTTGTCGCCCAGGCCGTCCTTCGCCAAGCTGGAGCAGTGGCTGGAGACCCTCCGCATGCACCTGGAGATCCACCTGCCGCTGAGCTCCCAGCTGGAGCAGCTGGACCGAGCCTTCGGGGAGACGCACCGGCGGGGGGACGGCGGGGTCCCTGCACCCGCCCGATAGGCCCCCACCCACCCCTGTCTGGAGCCGCGGGAGAAGGAACTGCACCCGCCGCCAGCACCTCCTGGGGCTGCCCCCACCCCACCCCCGGGGCTGGACCCCCGGGGCTCCCTGGATGCATTCCCCCCCCACACCCACCCCTTCCTCACGGGCTGCCCGCCCCGCTGCCCCCACCGCCCCGGGGAGCCGGCTCTCCGCGGGGCCGCATGGCCCTGGGCACCCGCCACGCCGTAGCTCTGCCCCCGGGGACCGTCCGGGTGTCCCCGTGTCCCCCCCGCCCCGGCTCACCTCCCCTTTGCACACCGGGGGCTGCCCCCGCACGACCCCCGCGGGCCCCCCCGACAGAGCCGCGGCCTCGCGGCGGTGCCTTGGCTTTCCGTGAACTTGCACTGCGACACAGGGGGGACCCCCGGCTCCCTTGGGAGGGGGTCCACGACCCCCTCAGAGCCCCCCCAGGGCCTTCCCCCCCCACACCCAGGGCACCCTCGTAGCAACGCCCTCGGCCGGCCTCTCACGCTGCTCCCGCTGGCTCCCCGGCCCCGGGGGGGCTGCCGAGCGAGGGGTCCGTGGGGGGGACACCCCCGTGGCGTGGGGACAGGCACGTAGCGGTCCCCGCCGCCCCCACGCCCCCTGCCCCGCGTGCAGCGCCGGGTGGGATGCAGGGCTCATCTCGGTCCCCTCGCCCCGCAGGGGCTCGGGGCGGGTGGGAAGGGAGGGGTAGGGGGGATTGCGCCACGCGGTGCTTTTCATGCTCTTTATTCAGGTTCATTTTTCTGTAAGATATTTAAAGAGAAGAGTTTGTATTATTTTTTCATACGACGTAGCGTTTGCCATTTGTCACTGCCTCGGTTCTGCTTTCCCGAAGGGATCAAACTGTGAAGCCTCTCCGCGCACTTTTGCCTGGGAAGTCCAAGGCGACGCCCCCTCCGGAGGCGGGGAGGGAGCTCAAACTGTGATGTACCCCGAGCCGTGAGTCAATAAATCCTTCCCCGCTCGCTGCCCGGCCTGCTTGGCAATCGCTCACCTCCCCCGGGGGGGCTGGGAGCTCGTGGGGACACTGAGGCAGGAGGGGACGGTCCCTCTGCCCAGGGGTGTGGTGGTTCTGGGCTTGGTGGCACCCCTGGCTCGGTCACCCTTCATGCTGTCCCCACCCCATCGTGGTTCCTGCCAGGCCTCCCCTAGCCCTGTGTCCCCTCCCTGGCCTGGTGGCCGTGCCATGGCATGGCGTGGCATGTCACCACTGTCCCCGCAGGGTGGTGACAGGCAGGTGATGGAGCTGAGTGACCACTGGAGCAGCTGTGCCTCTGCTGTCCCCTGGGCCGAGGTTGCCCATGCAGTGGTGGCCCGTGGCCCTGCCATGCTGTCCTCTGTCCTTGCCCCTTTCCTAAACCAAATTAAGGTCCCCAAGGTGGGGAATGTCTGTCCTTGGGGGGTGTTGAGCTCTGGAAGCTGGAGAAGACTTGGAACTGAAGGAGCTCATGGGGGAGGGACAGGGAAGGGACTGGGGGGATGTCCCCAAGGATGTCCCCAGGGATGCTGCAGCTGGGCAAGGAGCATGAAGAGGGGTCCAGGGGTCCAGGCTGGAACCTCCATCATCGAACCTCAGGGTTTATTGTTCAGGAATGCTCAGCTGGAGGGACCAGAGGGGTTGGGGAGGTGACAAGTGGCTTTGTCCCCTCCAGGGTGGCTCCTGACTGCCTGTCACCCAGTACCCAGTGAAGGACAGGGACAAACTGTCAGTGTCATGGGGCTGTCATGCCACCCTTGGTGACACCACACTGCCCTTGGTGACATCTCACTGTGCTGGTTCTTTGCTCTGAGAACAGGACGCTGTCATTCCCTGGAAACACCGGGGACCTGCTGTGGCTGTCACCTGGAAAACCCCATGGTCCCCAGTCCCCTGCTGCCTGGGGAACCCCCAGCCTTGCAGTGGGAACCCCCACAGCCAGGGGACCTCCAGACCTCCACAGCCCCTCACCCAGCTGGGTGGAGCTGTGGGGTGTGATGTGCCTGGTGGTGCCACTTGCTGGTGGCCTTGCAGGGGACTCTCAGTGCCAGGATGGGTGAGCCAGCAGCTGGCCATGGCAGGTGGCCACTCACTCACCCCCACGACCAGCAACTCATCCCAGACAAAGCCACTGGCCAGGACACCCCTCACCAGGCAGGGAGGTGGCCCCGGCACAGCCACAGTGGCCCCACACCATGGCTGTCACCTACCCACTCCCTCCCCACGGAGGTTCTTCAGCACCCTGTGCCCCAAATCCAGCCACTGGCATGTGTGGCACCAGGTCCCCTGCCAGCCCCTGCCCAGGGGCCACAGCCTGGCAGGGCTCCTTGCAGCCCCCCACCCACTGTGGCCTGACACCGGTGTGAGGGGCTCATCCCCTCCACTCTCAGCACCTGCCTGTCCCCTCAGCCACCACCTCCCAGGGGGGACAAGGCCACCCAGACTAAGTCACAGGCCACCAAGAGCTGCCACTGCACCCACTGTGTTCCCCCCCCCCAGGTCCTGCTCTGTGCCTGCCCAGGGATGTCCCTGGTAAAGTTCTGCCCAGGCCTGACCCCAGTTTGGGATGGTGGCAGGTAGGGAGCCAGATGTCCCCACCAAGGTGGTTGCCAAAGGCACCGGTGGCTCTGGCAAGGACAGACTGAGAGCTCTGGGTCCAGACAGGAGCCACTGGCCACCTGGTTTATCTCCTCCTTCATGGGTGAGTTTGGGGCTCCAGGGAAGAGGAAGGGCCTGGCTCCTCCCAAAATTGTGGCAGGGTGGGCACTGGTGCTGTGAGGACCCTCCTGTGGGCAGGGGGTGACAGGCAGCAGGGTCCTCACAAGGAGAGGAGGTGCTGGGGACTAGTCAGGGCACCCAGCTCCATAGGATGTGTGGAGCTGGTGAGGGGTCGCTGGGGTCCTGCTGGGGTGTCCAGCTCCACGGAGACAGATTCCCATCTCTAGCCAGGGGAAGGCTCACCCACATGGGAGGATATTCCAGTGGTGAGCAGGTGATGGCACTGGGATGCTCTGGAGCCTTTTCCACCTCAGCCCATCCCTCTCTGAGCTGGAGGCTGGACTGGAAACATCTGGGGATCATTCCCACCCTCCACCGCTCTGATCCACAGTCCTGTGCTGACACCTGGCTCTCCCTGTCCCCAGAGCCACCCTTTGTCCCCTGGGCACAGCATCCATCCTTCCATCTCAGGACTGGGGACCTTGTGAGGTTCTGGAGTGGCCTGAGCCTTCCCTCCATGAGGGACACAGAGGTGTCACTGTCACAGTCTTGTGTCCCCCCCACCAGCCTGGGCTGGAATAGGAGCCACCTCCTTGGGTCACACATGTCACCAGGACCTGATGTCTCCACAGGGAACATCCAGACCCCTGAAAACCCTGTGTGGGGCTGAGGCCAATGCTGGGGGCATCAGTACCCACCTGCCTCAGTTTCCCCTCTGCCAGAGCCAGGGTGTGGGGTACAAGGATGGGAAGCAGGAGCTGTTGCTGCAGCTCCCTGTCCCCCCCTGTCAGATGTCCCCCAGTCCCTGAGAGATCAGGCTCATCCTGAGCAAATCCAGGCAGGGAAATCCCATGGGACACGCATTCTCACCTTACTTGCCAGCAGTTTTTGTAGGGTCTACGTAAATGTGACATTTCTAAACACAGCTCTGGGAATTCAGCTCTCCTGTGTGTCGCTGCTGTCCTGCCCCTCTCTGCCAGCCAGGGGCACGTGGGCCCCATCCCTGACCCAGCTGGTGGTCTTGGGGGACAGAGGGGCCTGGGAGGGGACAGGCAGGGCAGGCCTGGAAAACCTCAGCTCCTTCTGATGGGAAAAATTGCTTCTCCTCAGTCCTGCTGCCGCCCTCCCCCAGCTGCGGCACAAACCCCTTCCCAGCACAGCTCCAGGGGAGGTGGGTGACGTGCTGGGAGCTTGGGGTGGCATCGGGGCACTCCTGATTCCCCAGTGCCACCATGTGCCCAGGTGAGACCAGGAATGGGCAGTCTCAGCTGGTGAGTCCTTTGTGAGGGGTTTGGGGAGCTGGTGGCGTGGGACGAAGGCTCAGCCCAGGGAGGGCAGGGCTTGGGGTGGGACCCCCTGGGCTCGTGGGTTTGGATGGCTGGGACACTGTCCCTGCTGCTGTGCCACCATCCCATGGAACTCATCTGTGTCCAAACCCCTCCGAGGGGCTGGCACAGGCCACGCATAGGGGAATGTGGCCCCCCCACACCCCCAGACCCCTTTACCTTGGAGACAAGGATGGGGAGATGCTGTTGTGTGGACTTGGGGTGACCCCAGTGCATGGCTGTGGGGGACTGGGAGACCCTGATGTGTGGGTTTTGGATTTGGGAGACCCCAGAACAAGGGTTTGGGGGCTCTTTGCTGCCCTGTAAGACTCAAGCCCAGGCAGCAACCCCTGCTCAGATCAAGGGAAAGAAGCCAAAAGGCGGGAGTTACAACCCAGGTTTTTGGAGTCCACCCTGAGCACAGACACCCAAAGCCACCTAGACCTTGTGCTGGAGCAGATCCTGGGGTGCTTGATGTGGGTCATCCTCTCTATGCCGTGAAAAATGAGTTTATTCCCAGCTTGGAGCCTGTTTGGAGACTGGAAAGCGCAGCCTCTGCCCATCCTTTGGGGTGGCTTTTGGGGTGGACCCTTCAAGGCTTTGTCCCGGGGGATGTTTCCCTGGGGGCAGTAGTGAGGTGCTCCTCTCCCACTGGCATTCCTTGTCCCGGCCACCACCACGCTGGGAAGCCCCCAAAACTGCATCTGTTGCAACAGAAGGAGCTAAAAATAGTCGTTCTCACGGCGGACACAGGGAAGGATCCAAATATTCGGCCCTGGGAGCTGCCAGCAGCCGGGGACGGGGCTGACCCCCCGGCCCTGCCTGGCTGACACCCTGTGGCCTCTGCCACCCCAAATCTTCCCCCACTGACCCTTCGAAGCCCCCCCAGTGCAACCCGAGCCCCCAGGACCTGCCTGGATGGTGGAGCTCTGCTGAGTGCAGGCAGGGGGAGCAGGCAGACCCCGGGTGCAGGCAGGGATGCAGGCAGAGCAGGCAGGGATGCAGGCAGTCCCCGGGTGCAGGCAGGGGGAGCAGGCAGCCCCCCTGGAGCAGGCAGCGAGGAGTTAACCTCCCCACGCCCGCCGGATGCAGCATCCTGGGCTGGGCTCTTTCCATCTTGTTTTGGTTTGGAGGAATAAAAGCTTTGGCAGCAGCGGAGCCGCTTCCCAAAATAACTCGGCCTCCCATGGTAATTACAGAGCTCCGGGCCCCGGTGGCTTCCCAGCCGTGCTGGGACCTGCCGGACGGGGTGAGGGACACCGGGGTGCCTCGGGGACCTTGGGGACCTCTCAGGCTGTGCCAGCCTCCCCTGGGCGTCACCATCGCGTCATCCCCCAGCCGAGACCGTGCAGCCCCTTCTCTCCCTCCCGCTCCTCAGCTGATCCCTTCAGCTTTTAATGCTCTCTTTAAAGGCCGGGTTGCAGCTCGGTGGGCACTGGGCTACCAGAGCGAAGTCGTGGCAAGCTGGTGGCTGCGCCAGGCTGTGTCCACTGGCAGGGCTGAGAACACCCAGCTCATTGCAGCAGCGCTCGGCCCGCCCTCACACCCCCGCGGGGCTCGGGCGCTGCTCCTTGAAGGGCAGGGAGAGCCGGGGCTGAGCTCCTGGAGCCCCCCTAATCCCCGGTAATCTCGGAGGAAAGCGCTGGCTGTGGGGATTAGGGATGTAAACAGCCACCCTCACCTGCCTGCCCCTGCCTGCCCCCACCTGCCCCCTGCCTGGAGCCCTCCAGACAGTGAGGATGGGCGGCCAGAGAGGGGGATCCCTGCCTGGCCCCCCTAAATATGGGGTCTGGGTGGCCACCGGTGCTCTCTGAGGCTGTGCTGAGCCTGTGGTGGTTATTTATGGGAATAAAGGGAATGTGGAGCCATCTGGACACAGCCTGGCTCTGTAACGTGGCGGGGGACGAGGCTCCAGGCAGTGACAAGTTTGGGGACAAGGCTGGGGTCACACAACCTCCGTCCGGGTCTGTCTGGGACTGGATTCATCTTTTCCGCTGGGGAATTACCACTGTCTTTCCTTATGGCAGGGAAACTGAGGCAGGGAGGAGGTGCCCGTGTGAGGAATGCTCTGGGGATGCACGTGGCATTGCCACCCCCTTGGCTTGAGGTGCATTTGGGGAGGACAAAGACAGTCCTGCTGGGCAGCTGGACCGGGAGACTGAAATTTGGGGACGGCTGAGGCTGTGCCAGCTGCTCACGGCAGGGAACGGCCCCTGCCAGCCAAGGCTTCCCCTGCCCCTTTCCTGGCCGGAACAGCAGCGCCCCACGGTGCCCCAGCCGCGGTGCCAGCGTCCTCCCCTGCCCTCGGGGCACGGGGACACAGCCACGTGCCACCGCCACTCACACGGGCTCAGGGCCGGGGACATCCCGGGAAGGGGCTGTCACCCCAGCCCTGCGTGGGATGGGGATGGGGACAGGGACACAGGGTGGCTGGGTTCCCGTGCCAGGTTGCCAACACACCAGCCAGGGGCAGGATAGCTCTGCGTTAGCCCCGGGCAGGGCTGCAGGAGGTAGAGGCAAGTTGGCATTTTGCAGAGGGAGCACTTGGAAAGGCTGGGATCCAGTGCCCCGTGCCCAGTGTGTCCTCAGCCCTTGATACCCACCAGGTGATGTGTTATGGGCGGTGTTGGAACGTTTTCCCGGTACCCAATACCCGCTAACTGGTGCCCAGTGCTCCCAACACCCAGTGGCTGATGTGGAGCCCGGTGCCTCCTGCCCAGCACCCGGTACCTGCAGAGCAATGCCCGGTACTGGTGCCCACTCCCAGGAGTCAATCCCTGGAAAGGGGGCTGTTCCCTCTCACCTGTACCAGTAACTGCTGCTGGGGCCGTGTACCCATTGCCTGTACTGTGCCCTGACAATGCCCAGTACTCAGAACTGGTACCCAGTGCCCGTGCCCTGTCCCCCATTCTGGTGCCCTGTCCCTGGTGCAGTGTAGCTGCAGGTACCCAGTGCTAGTGCCCTGGTGCCAGAGCCCTGTGCCTGGTGCTGCTGCCTTGTACCACTGCCCCGTGCCCGCTGTGCAGTGCCTGCTGCCTGGTGAGTGATGCCAGAGCCAGTGCCTGACCCCAGTGCCTGGTGCAGTGCCTGGTGCCAGGGTTGGCTGCTGATGCCAGTGTCCAGGACCACTGCCCGGGATTGATGCCGGTGCTCGGTGCCAAGGCTGGATACTGATGCCCGGGTGCCGGTGCTGGTGCCCAGTGCTGGTACCCAGTGCCTGATGCCACTGCCTGGTGTCCAGTGCCTGCTCCGGGTGCCGGGTTCCCAAGGGACGATGCCGGTGCCCGTGCCCGATGTACCGTGCTTGGCCCCGGTGCCGGTGCCCGGTGCCCGGCGCTGTTTCCGATGCCGGTGCTGATGCCGGTGCCCGATGCCTGACGCTGTAGCCGGACGCCGGTGCCGGTGCCCGGTGCCGCTGCCGGTGATGCCGAGCGGCCGCTCCCCCCCCTCCCGCCCCCCGGCCCGCCCCGCCCCGGGGCCGCCCCCGCCCCCGCCGCTGCTATTTCTGCTAATCCGCGGCGGGGCCCGGCCGTGCCCATCGGCAGCCGCCGCTCCCGGACGGCGCTCGGCGCCGCAGCCATGGTAAGGCCGGCGGGGAGTGGGGACACCGGCCCGGGCTGCCCCGCACTGCCCCGCGCCATGGCACGGGCCCGTTCCCGCAGCGCGGGCCCGCTCCGGTGCCCTCCGTGAAGGTGACGGTGCGCGGGGGCGGAGCGGACCCGGGGCCGCCGGTGCCGCAGCGGAGCGCGGGGGGGACACGGGCACTGGGGCAGCACCTGCGGGGGAGGCGAGGGGCGGCCGCGGGCCCCTCAGCTTGGCATCGGGGCGGGCAGCGCTCGGGAGCGTCACCTGCGTGTCCCCGCGTCCTGCCTCCCCCCGCCGTGTCCGTGCGTGGGCTGAGGGGCTGCTCTCGGTTGGCTCCGTGCCGACCATCGCTCCCCAGCACGGCTATGGGCAGGTCCGCGGGTTGCCTCGCTGGTGGCACTGCCAGCCTGGCCGGGCCCTCGGCGGGGACTGTCACACGCACGGAGACGGCTCTGCACTCACCGACAAGGTCCGGAGCCGCCACTGGCATTCCCGGCCGGCGGGAGCTTGTCCTGCATCCCTCGTCCCGCCTCCTCCCTCCGCGGAGGTGGCGGGTCCCCAGGAGCCGCTCGGCAGGGCCACGTCCCCGCGGGGACCTCCGGCCACTCGCCGTGCCCAGGGTGGGGATGGGGCCGGCGGGCTGTGGCCGTGGCTCGCGTGGCACCGGGGTGGTGGCCGCTGGGACAAACGGCCTTGGTGGGGAGCGCTGCGGCCGCCCTTCCCCTGCAGCGCCGTGGGAACCAGCCCGGCACATTCCTCGGGGGCTGGACGCAGTGGAAGCAGGGAGGAAGGAGGGCGGCTGGCGGAGCGTGTCGCAACGAGCGCCTTCCCGACAGGCTCCAAACTGTGGCTTCGGGATGCACAGAGCCAGGCTCGGGAACAGCTGTGCGGAGGACGGTGCTAGCGGCTGGGTACCGGCAGGGAGCTGCGCTCCCTTCTCCCTGCGCGCGGGGCTGGAGGTGGTCCAGAAGGACCCCCGGAGGTGAAGCAGGTGCCCCTCGACACCGGTGCCACATCCCTCTGACCCCAAAGCAGTTCGCGGCTCTGCCGGAGAAACGGGGTGAGCAATGGCCCCTCCCGACCTCTGCTCCCTGCTCTGAGTGGCCTGGGTCTTGTCCATCCCCACGTGCTGAGATGTCACCTTGTTCCCATCCCGGACAGCCCCCGCTGTCACTTCCTGGGTCATGGGAGCCACCGCACATGGTTCCATCCCCGGGTGCCTGCGCAGGTCCTTCCAGCTGGAGGATTCCCTGCTGCACCAAGGGATGTGGATCTTGTGCCACCTGCTTGGTGACCAAGCACTCGGGGTGCTGCCTGCCCCTCACCCACAGGGTGCCCAGCACCCTGCTCCTCCGGGAGCTGTCGGGAGACTGTTTCCCGATGGGATGCTGCTGATGGTTGGGAAGGGAAAGCTCCGGTTCTCTGGTGGGATCATCCCGTGCACACAGAACAGGCCTGTCCTGGGGGAGAGCCAGTCTGGTCCCGGCACTACTGGCTTTGGTGGGGGCCACCCTGTTCCTGTCCCGTGCTGGGTTCGTGCTTTGGGGACGGTCGTTGTGCCCGGGGTGCTGAGCCGTAGTGACACAGTGGAGCAGCGCGTACTGTGCTGTGGGTGGCACATCTGGGTGTCACCTTTCCGTGGGCCGGGGACACCTCGGCCAGCCTGGCCGTGCGGGCAGCACCTCGCCTCGGTGTTCCCTTCCTCCCCCTGCAGAAACAGGCTGGGGAGACACATCCCATGGGAATGTGGTGCCCCGCGGGAAGCCGCTAAGGGGCAGCCAGGCTTTCCTAGCTCGGGCTGTGCCCACTGTCCCCGCGTCCCCCCTCCGCCGCAGCCCGCGGGCTGTCGCTGTCGCCGTGCGGGGCTGGCGCGATGCGGAGTGACAGGCGGGGGGAGGCAGCTCGTGTGCCACCTCGCCGGGGCTGTGACAGCCCGAGTGTGAGGCCGCCTTGCACTCAGCCGGGTGTGTAATCTGCTTACGGGGGCACCGGCGCAGCCCCGGGCTCTCGCTGCCGTAAATCCCTGCTCCTGCCGGGAGTGCGGGTTGGGACGCTTGGAAAGCGTCCGAGAGCCCCTGGATCGCGCCTGAGCGGCTCTGATGCATCCCGACAATGCATCAAGGTGAATCAGCGTCCCCGGTGACCCCAGAGTGACAGCTGGGGAACCCTGGCTGCCACCCACGGCTCCTCCTGGGGCACTGTTAACCCTCCGCCTCCCAGGGATGAGCCGGGAAAGCCGAGACAGGAAGGCTGGAGCCTGGGAACCCTGCAGTGGGCAGCGTCCCTGCTTCTCCCAGTGCAAGGCTGGGTCCTTCCCAGGCAGGCCCAGCTCGAGCAGGAACTTGGAGCCGTGTGGGGAAGCTTTAATTGTCAGGTGCAAAAGTGTGGAGTTTTTAAACAGCTTTTCGTGGAAAACTGTGTTTCTCCCCTCGAAGAGACTCTGGAGCCCTCCCTGCCTGGTGTCTGTGGGGTGCTTCAGGGTGGGGAGTGGGAGAGCACATGCAGTGCAGCAGGATGGAGGAGGGGTTTGTCTCAGGATGGAGGGAGGTTTTGTCCCAGAATGGAGAGGGTTTTTGTCCTGAGACAAAGGTGTTTCCCAGGACTGAGTGTCCTCATGGGCTCTAGCCAAGCTGTGTGTTCAGCCCAGAGGTGATGGTGATAATGGTGGTGGTCCTGCAGCCACCTTGCCACCTTCTTGGCCAGCGGTGTTTTTCTGGTCCCTGAAATCTCGGCAGCCGGGCAGGAGCTGGGCTTGGCTCTGCCCCGGGGCTCCCTCTGCCCTCCTGTGCCCCCCAGCCCCCGCAGGGGCCGTGCCTGGCCCCTGGGTGCCGTGGGCGCCCGGCGCGGAGCCTGCCCAGGGTGGAGTTATGCTAATGCTGCTCCCCATCCCTCGGCGCAGCCGGGGCCACTCGGCATCTGCTGCTGGCCACGGGCGACACCGGCTGTGCCATGGCCACCTGCCCCGAGCTGCAGCCTGGCCAAGAGGTACGGGGGCACCGACCGTCCCCGGCGGGGCGAGAGAGGGGGCAGAGGGGATGGGGGAGCACCCCGATACTGCGGGAAGGTGCCACAGCCAATGCTCCTTTCCTGTAACAGCCCCGCTGAGGGCTGCACTTGCTGCAGGGCCCCCAAGGAGGTGGCGCAAACCCCTCCAGTGCTGCAGCACGGCCGAGGCCATCAGCTTCGCTGGGGGTGGGGGGCGAGGGGGAGCCCCGAAGGGCTGGAGCACCGAGGGAAGGAGCGGCAGTGGCGCTGGGGGCGCTCGGAGGTGGCGGTGGCTTCGTCTCCCACCCCCGTGTGCCCCCGGGCGGGCCCTGCTGTGGTAGGGGGCTGAAGCTGAGCCCCCCAAGGGCAAGGTCGGTGAGGAAGAGGACGTTGCTCTCGCACAGACCCCCCGAGCACTCGGGACGCTCGGGGCGACAGGGGAACACCGCGGGTCCTGCAGCCCCCGCCAGGGGGGCACCTGCTGTCCCCCAGCCTGGCACCGTGTCCCCCCGTACTGGGGGCAGCAGGAGAAGGGGGCAGCAGGAGCGGGGGCAGCCGTGCGAGCGCTCAGCGCCGGTAGCGCCGTGACCTTGTTTCCAGCCCGCTAATTCCGCGCATCCCGCCTCGCCGCCGGCACCGCTGCCCGCCCAGCGAGCGGGGACACGGCTGCGGGAGGACACTGTCCCCACGGAGGGCTCTCGCCTCGAGGCCCCCCGATCTGCGGGAGGCACTGACCCCCAGCTAGGAGCCTGCAGGGTCTAGGGCTCCCCCAGACGCGCCGTGCCCCCTGTTTGGGGGTCTCGCTGCACGTGAGGTCGCCTGGCAGTTGCCATGGTAGGAGCTTGGGGACCTTGGTCTGGGAGCTACTGCCGGACATGCCCTTGGGACCGCGTCTCCTCCCGGCAGTGCACGTAAACAGGATGTGGAGACATCCCAAAGCCGGCGGCCCCGGCCCTCGTCCCCACCCGCCGCCCCACAGGGCCACCAGCCAGGGGGTCCATGTGCCTGGCCCCCCCCAGCCCCTCCCTGGCACCCGCTCCAGGATGGGCAGAGCCAGGGGCGGGGGGTGTCGGGGTCCTAGTGACATCTGTGGGCCGGGTCCCCTGCCCTGGCTGTCTGCTGGGACCGCAGGGACAGCAGTCCCTTTGGCCATCGCCCACGCTGAGAGCCCACAAGTGGGCAGGTGGGGGTAGACCTTTGCCCACCATCTGCCTCCCCCCGGCCCCAGCCCCACTCCATCTCCCCCTCCCCCCGCCCCCCACTGCTCTTAATCACTTCTTGGTGTCTCTCCCTCCTCCCTGGCGCCCCCTCCCCACCCTCCCGGCAGGCCATGGGCTGTGTGGGGGTCCTGGCCACCCCGGAAGACCCCGAGGAGCGGAAGGGTGCCCAGGGGGATGGTGCCCATCCCCGTCCCCTGGAGTGCCAGGAGCTGGCTGCCGTCCCCACAACACACGCTGTAAGAGCCCGGGGTGCACAGGACCACGCCTGTCCCCACTGCCAACCCCATGGGTGTCCCCAGGGCTGTCCCCAGGGTGGTGGCTCGTCCCCTGGGGTGGTCGTGTCCCCCCTCTCCTCCCACCCCTACCATCCTTAGGCTGCATGTGTCTGGCTGTTGCTGCTTGGGGGTTTGTGCTGCTTAGTCGGGTGGTGCCACCGCGGGCTGGCACTGCCACCGTTAGTGTCACCTCCTCCCTTGTCCCGCAGATAAAACGTTTCCTGAAGGAGGACTCGGACGAGGCTGAGCTGACCCAGTTCCTGCGGGATTGCCCTCCAGCCGACAGCCCCAGGAAGGTGGAGCCCCCGGAGGGCCGGCGGGAGCCCGGCCACCCCCTGGGCAGTGTGGGCAGGGGCCCCGCCGAGGAAGCCACGGACGAGAGGGACACCAGGATCTTCTCCAGATCCCGGCCCCTGGATACGCCGCAGCACATCGCAGCCCCCCCGCCCCCCAGCCCCAACCGCCCGCGGAGCCCCTGGGGGCAACTGGACCCCTACGACTCCTCTGAGGTGCGGGACGTGTCCGTGGGGGGACACGGAGGGGCACACAGGGGGAGAGGGGCTGCAGGAGTCACGGTGGAGGGTGTTCCCGTCCTGCAGCCACAAAGGTTTAGGGCAGGAATGGCCTCATCCTGAGGCACTCCAAGCCTGGGGGGTGGGAGGAAGGGGGTGGCATGCCAGGATAAGAGGTGGGGTGATGGTGTTCCCTGTCCCACATCCCCTCTGCCCGCAGGATGACAAGGAGTACGTGGGCTTTGCCACCCTGCCCAACCAGGTTCATCGCAAGTCGGTGAAGAAGGGCTTCGACTTCACCCTCATGGTGGCAGGTACTGGGGGCCCAGCTGGGCTGGCGGGTGCTGAGCCCACTCTGGATCCCAAAACACCACGGGGCAGGGTGTGTGGGGGGGGTACTGCTGCACCCCCTCACCCTTGTCCCCCTTTTCCAGGGGAATCCGGGCTGGGCAAGTCCACGCTGGTGAACAGCCTGTTCCTGACGGACATGTACAGGGACAGAAAGCTGCTGAACGCCGAAGGTGAGGGGGGGACAGTCACAGCCCACATGGGGTGTCCTGGTGACACGGAGGGCGTGGCAGAGCCCCCCGATGTCCCTGGGGGGCTGTAGCCTCTCTCCCTGGCCAGCTGGGCTCCTCTGAAGGCATACGTGGCCTGTTGCCAGCCACCTGCTGGCCCTGGGGATGGCTCCAAGGCAGCAGGGACCCCCCTGCCCAGCACGGGGACCCCCCACGGGGGCTTTGTCCCCACAGGGAAAACAAGCCCTGGCTTGTTGGGAATTGCAGCAAATCCGGGAGGCTGAGGGCAGTCAGGGTCCGGGGCCAGTTCAGCTACAGGCAGTTTTTGAATTAAAACGGCCCCAACTTGCCCAAATCCCCAGGAGTTCGAGGGGTTTGTTTGATTTGTTTCCGCTGCTTGGAGTGAAAGCCAAAGAACACAATGCAGCAGGAGCATCCTCAGGGATTCAGGGATGTGGAGGGGTGCTGGGGGTGAAGGGGCATGTGCAGCCTGGATCTGTAGGGTCACACACAGGGGTACAGGGGGCCCTTAATGCTCCCACGGTGATGCCCACCCCCAGCAGACCCCTGTGCTGCCCGAGCTGGGGTCCTGGGGTGCAGGTGGCATGGGTGGACATCCATGGGGATCCACGGGGATGTGGGGACCGTGGCATGGAGCCTGACAGCCCGTGTCAGGAGCCATCCAGCGAAGCCACCTCAGGTCCTGTCCTGTCGCCTCCATCATCTCGTGACCCCTCTGTTGACGTGTCTCCTGCCACCCCAGAGCGCATCACGCAGACGGTGGAGATCACCAAGCACGTGGTGGACATCGAGGAGAAGGGGGTGAAGCTGCGCCTGACCATTGTGGACACGCCGGGCTTCGGTGACGCCGTCAACAACACCGAGTGGTGAGTCCCCGAGGGCGCTGCAAAGGAGCCCACGTTTTAAAATGTGTATTACTTTGCATTAAATTCTTTCCCACGTTATGCACACTATCCATGTAGGAATAGTTCACATCATTTGTGTGCACGACACATATCAATTTTCACGCTTCACCCCATAAAACTCCCAGCCAAGACAATACCAGATCCAGGCACAAGGAACAGACATGGAATGTTCTAGGAATGAATTCAGTAGTTCGGACTCAAACCTACTCAATGTTAACTTATACATATAACTATTATATGTAAACTAAGTTAATTATCTACAAGTTAGTGTATATGTATACACATATATACATATATATATTTGTATATGCACACATATAACTTAACTTACATGTATAATGTTAACTTATATATAGAACCCACTGGATCCCCCCAGACAAGGGAATGTTCCAGTGCCTAATACCAATCCTCTAGGGCATAACAGCAATTAATACTTGCTCTAATGGCACACAAGGAGTATCAGGTTATCTCTTAACCGTATTTCTCACTTGCAATCAGTGGCCTGGAGTCAGTGAGGCCTCGCACTACCAGCTGCAGGACATTCTTTCCCCCTGCACCCTGGCACAGCAGGATGGGCACAGCACGGGGGGTGGGATGGGTGAGAGCTGGGCATCCACAGAGAGCCCAGGGGTCCACAGAAAACCCAGGAGTCCTACAGAGGACCCGATGTCACCCCCCTGTCCCTGCAGCTGGAAGCCCGTGGCCGACTACATCGACCAGCAGTTCGAGCAGTATTTCCGTGACGAAAGTGGCCTCAACCGGAAAAACATCCAGGACAACCGTGTCCACTGCTGCATCTACTTCATCTCGCCCTTCGGCCACGGGTAGGGGCAGTGCTGGGCTGGGGAGGGGCTGGGGAGGGGTTGGTGGGGCTCACCAGGCTCCCCCCGCAGGCTCCGGCCCCTGGACGTGGAGTTCATGAGGGCCCTGCACCAGCGCGTGAACATCGTGCCGGTGCTGGCCAAGGCTGACACGCTGACCCCCGCCGAGGTGGAGCGCATGAAGAACAAGGTGAGGGAGGATGGGGCCAGCCTGGAGCCATCCCAGCAGGTCCCTGGGAGTGGGGGTGCCCTGGGGGTCCCCTCTTGGCTGGGGGCTCTGTCCATCTCCTGCCTGGCCTTCGCCCTGGAGCGTTCTCCATGCAGGACCATGTTGACCCCATGGCTGCCCAGGATCTCCCTGGGGCTGAACAGGGGGCTGGAAGGGTTTGAGGGCTGTCCATGACATCTATTCTGGGGGGAACAGGCTTTTGGGGGATGCTGGCACTGAGTGGTGCCTCCCACCCCTTCCTGAGGGCCCGAGCCCTGCCCTGAGGGGGTGTTTGTCTCCAGATCCGGGAGGAGATCGACCACTACGGCATCCGCATCTACCAGTTCCCCGAGTGCGACTCGGATGAGGATGAGGAGTTCAAGCTGCAGGACCAGGCGCTGAAGGTGGGTCTGGCTCCTGCAGCTCCATCCTTGGAGGAGCAGAGGCCCATGGCCAGGAGGACACATCACCCTGGGGTACCTGTAGGGCTTTTGGGGGCCACACAAGATCTTCAGAGAGGACATGTCCTCCTGGGGTACCTGTAGGAGTTTTTGGGGCCACACAAGCTCTGCAGCAGCCCCAGTGTGGAGGGGCTGGTACGTGTCACACTACACAGGCACATCACCAAGATCCCACCGGAAGACTGGGGGGATGGGGTGGAGAAACTCATGCCATGGCCTCTGGTTCTCCACAGCTTGGGATATCTTGGCAAAGGGATGCTGGACACAGCAGAGGAGATGCCTGGGGAGGGATGTGGGGCATGGCAGGCAGGACTGAGCCCTGCTGACCCACTGTTATTAAAATTATTAGAAATGTCTCTGCCTGAACCAAGGCGCAAGCAAGCCGCAGACAGGCAGATGCTTCTTTGCAGTTTGACAAAGAGCCTTTCTACGATTTTGACAACGTTTAAGACAGTGAACAACATTTCAGTCTCTCTCACACCCTCCTGCAGGAGAGCATCCCCTTCGCCGTCATCGGCAGCAACACGGTGGTGGAGGCCAAGGGCCGGCGCGTCCGCGGGCGTCTCTACCCCTGGGGCATCGTGGAAGGTAACGCTGGGCTGTCCACAGTGTCCCCACGGCCCTTTGGGGACGGGGAGGTCGCCCTGTGTGGGTGCTGCTGAGCCTCGGGGCGGCGTTCGGGGACGCCCTGACCTCGGACTCCCCCGCAGTGGAGAACCCGTCCCACTGCGACTTCGTGAAGCTGCGGACGATGCTGGTGAGGACCCACATGCAGGACCTGAAGGACGTGACGAGGGAGACCCACTACGAGAACTACCGCACCCAGTGCATCCAGAGCATGACCCGCATGGTGGTGAAGGAGAGGAACCGCAAGTACGGGGCTGGCAGAGGCGGGGCCAGGCCGGGCACGGACACGGGGTCGAGGGGTGTCCTCTCCTCGGGGTGACCCCAGCTCACTGCCAGTGGTGGTCTCCGGGGGTTGGGGCTGTGTGCAGGTCCGTTCTGGGGTGGACAGGGGTTCGGGGGGCCCTTCCTGTGCCACAGGGCTGGGAATGGCTGGGGGAGATGGGCCAGAAGTGAGGAGGACCCTCACTGTGTCGCTCAGGGCTGTGTCTGTCTTAGGTGGGGATACTCCAGCAGTGAGGGGGATCCTGTGTCCCCCCGGGGCCTGCGGGGATAGTAAGGGGGACTCTGCACTCCCCCGGGGCTGGGATTGACAAGGGGGGATGTTCTATCGAGGGGGGACGGACCCTGCATCCCCCCAGGGCTGGGATTGGCTGGTGTGGATGTTGCATCAGTGAGGGGCACCTCGTGTGCCCCCAGGGCTGGGGGGGGGTGGTGGGTGTGCTTTAGCAGGAAGGAGGACCCAGCGTCCCCATGGGCAGGGTATGTCTCAGGGGACGCTCCGTCGACGAGGGGGATCCTGCATCCCCCTGGGGCTCGCCGGGCAGGGGTTGGAGGACACGCTCCGGCAGTGAGGGGGATCCTGCATTCCTGCAGGTTCCGGGGCCAGAGCAGGACCCAACCAAACATCCCGTGCTGGGGCTCTGCTCCCAGACCAGCTGCAGTCATGGCACCCACATCCCCTTTAGCCACCCCAAGATGCTGAGGGAGCACCCCCCTCCCAAGGAAAGGTCCCTGCTGGGACCCTCCAGCTGGAGTGTTGGAGCAGTGCGGGAGCGAGTGGAGGCTCTGTGTGTCGTGGGGGGCTGGAGCAGCGGTATGGGGGGCTGCCAGGGGCTGCAGGCGCCTCTCTAGGCACCTCTAAACGGTCTCTCCCTGCGTGCCCCGGGCAGGGACCGTCCCTCCGTGCTGAGGCTGTGCTGCGCCGACTGCTCCGCCGACTGAGCCGCCACCGGCCGGGGCCGGGCTGGGCCCCGCCCTCCTCCCCCTGCCGCCCCCTGCCACTCCCCGGCCCCTCTATAAAGTACTTGTTGGTACCCAACACTGTCTTGGTCCTTCTGTGCCCGCGCAAGGGCCGGGCAGCCGCCTTCGGGGCGAGCCGGCCCCGTGGCCACCTCCCCCGGCCCCGTGGCCAACCCTCCCCGGCCCCGTGGCCACCCCCTCTGGCCCTGTGGCTACCCACTCGTGTCCCACACGGACTGCCGTGGGGTGCCAGGAGGATGCTGTGTGCTGGTGGCATCACTCCCGCTCACCCAGGGCTAGGAAGATGTGGCACCAGTTGGTGGCACCGAACCCTCAGCGCCTGGCAAAGTCCTGCCCTCCAGAGGGAAGTGATTTTGGGGTTCAGACAGTCTTTGCTGGGCTGGTGGAGCTGCTCATCCCGGTGCTGGTGCCTTGCTCCAGCCTTGTCCCGCTGCCAGGGGTGGAGGGAGCTCCGTGTGCTCCCCACTGTGTCCCCGCAGGGCGAGGAGCCGTGACAACGGGCAGCGACTTCCAAAGCGCCTCAAAACATGGCCAAGCCCCGTTCCTTGCCCTGGCACAGCCCCCATGGCACAACGGGACCCCGCAGGGCAGGGATGGCCCGTCGTGCCCGTGCCACATCCAGTGTCCATCACCTGGAGGGGCCACACAGTGGTGGCACGTGGTGGTGGCACGTGGCAGCACGTGTGACCCCTGCCAGCCGCTCTCGGTGTCCCCAGCCCTGTCGTCACCCGCTGGGGTGGCACGTGGCATCCAGAGGGACGGGTGGGAGAGCTGGTCCCTCCCAGCGCCGCGGGCACGGGAGAAGCCATTGATCCGGGCTGGCTGCCGTCCTGCAAGGGGGGGTGGCCTCGGGGGCGATGCTCACCACTCCCTCCTCCAGGAATGGGGTTGAACGGGAGCTGAGGCTTGGAAAAAAGGGGTGTGGAGCATCCCTGGAGCTGTCTGGGCACGGGGGTGCCTGGGGAGCCCATCCTGAAGCAGCAGAGGAGAGAAGGGAGATGCTGAGGTGATGGTGTTTTAAAGCAGCTGAGAAAATACTGGGCCAGCAGAGCCCAGTCCCACTGGGATGCTTCCCGAAATGGGAGGGTGTGCAGGAAGTCTCTGGGTCTTTGTGGGGGGAATGCCTGGAGCCTCTCACATCCTCCTTGCCTGGAAAGAGGCCTCTTGTGTTGGTGGCCTGGAGGCTCGGGGGCTGTGCAGGTGGGTGGTGGACACTGCAAGGTTTGGGGTATGTCTGGGGGGCCGGGGGGAAGCATCCTCACCTCCTCTCTCTGTCTTCCCACAGCAAACTGACACGGGAGAGTGGGACAGACTTTCCCATCCCTGTCATCCCCCCAGTGCCAGATGTGGAGACGGAGAAGCTCATCCGGGAGAAGGACGAGGAGGTGAGTGTGGGGGAGGGCTGAGCCCCCCCGGCCCCCCTTCCCCGCCCCTGCAGCCCCAGCCAGGGCACAGCCGTCAGGGGCCACCCTTCCCGCACCATCCCAGCAGCTGCTGCTCCTCGGGCCGAGCGTCAGGAGGTGCTGAGGGGCATCAGAGGGTTCCCCCCACGCACCTCCTGCTGATCCCGGTCAGCCCGGGGTGCTTAACCCAAAGCTGCTGGGGCTGGAGGTGCCGGCACCCCCCACGACCCCTGCTCTGCTCCCTTCCAGCTGCGGCGGATGCAGGAGATGCTGCAGAAGATCCAGAAGCAGATGAAGGACTCACACTAGCCCATTCCTCCTCCTCCTCCTCCTTCTCTTCCTGCTCCTGGCCCCCGGATCAGAAATGTTTACATCGCGCTCCGCCCCGCCCGGCCCCGCCGCCTGACTCGGTACCAACCGCACCCGCCACCTTAAAGCTGCTGCGGTATCGCCTTATCCACCGCCCAGCGCCGCCCCAGGGAACAGCCAGGGACAGCCAGGGGGCAGCCCACCCGGCCCCGGAGTCACCTGTCCCCGTGTCCCCCCGCCCCCGGGGACAGCTTTGTCCCCCAGGCTTTGGCTTTCCCGGTGTCCCCCCCCAGCTCTGGGCCAGCCTGCTCCTGCTGTCCCCGTGTCACCTGGGGCCCCTGCTCACAGCCTTCACCTCGGCCTAGCCCTGGTCTAAGGGAAGAGGAAAGGGGGGCACTGGTGCCAGCCCCCCCAGCTGCCCCGCTCTGGGGGACAGGGCTGCTTGATGGCTTGGTTGGCACGAAGGGACAGCAGCTCCCAGGGGGCACAGGGCACCGAGGGGATGGAGGGGCAGCCACCACCCTGCTCCATGTGCAGGGGGACTGAACGTGTCAGTGCCCAGCCCCGTGTCCCCACCCTGTCCCCAGGGAGTGACACCGGGAATCCTGGGCCCTGGGGAAAGTCCCTTGAACCCCAACTCAGAGGTCGGGTCCCCCTGGCTGTTGGCCCTGTAAAGCAATAATGACTGTCCTATGGCACCTCCCACCCCATGACAACAGCATTGTCCCTGCTGCTATTTTGGCCCCTGATGCCACTTGCTTGTCTGTGGTGTCCCCGTGTGCCAGGGATGTCCCTGCCCCTGCTGTGTCCTGGCAGAGCATCCCTGTGTGTTCTCCAAGGGTGTCCCCATCCATGCTGCTTCTCAGTGAAGCGCTGCTGCGTGTCCCCACGTTCCCCTGGGATGTCCCCACGTTCCCCCACGATGTCCCCATCGGTGTTGCTGCCCTCAGGAGCACTGCAGCTTGTACCCCCT
The DNA here is from genome assembly GCA_036023395.1 of Myiotriccus ornatus. Classification (NCBI taxonomy): domain Eukaryota; kingdom Metazoa; phylum Chordata; class Aves; order Passeriformes; family Tyrannidae; genus Myiotriccus; species Myiotriccus ornatus. Next base: position 10,229,489 of record JAYRBT010000051.1, on the reverse strand, counting down.
GGGCTGTCCCCATCTGTGTTGCTTCTCCCCAGAGCGCTGTGCTGTGTCCTCGTGTCCCCCCAGGATGTCTCCACCCACATTCCCACCCTGCAGGGCACTGTGCTGTGTCCTTGTGTCCTCCCAGGATGTCCCCAGCTCTGTTGATTCCTGACAAAGCCCCGCTGTATGTCCCCAGGGGGAGCCTGGCCTGCACCTCCTCGTATCCCTGAGGAGCTGGATCCCAACCCCTTCAGCTCCTGCTCCCTCCTGGCTGTGGGCAGGGACAAAAGGGGCTGGCGAGGCAGAACTGGGAGCGGTGGGATCACTGGGAGCTCGCTGGCAGAGGGCTGTGTCCTGTCCCCACCAGGGCCACCCAATCTGGGGTCCCCCAGGTGTGTTCACCCCTGGCGGGGGCTGTGCCTGGCCAGGGTGGGTCATCAGGCACGTGCCCCCCGTGTCCCTGTGCCAGCCAGGGGGTCCCCGTGGGCAGGGCCCCGCAGGGTATATTAGTGCTTTCCTTTTTTTAATCTTGCTATTTTCTTACAGAAGCCCCTCCTCCCTTGGCATGACGGTCCTAGAGGCGTTTGTTAACGGATATAAGCAGAGTATAGGTTTATAAATTGTTAATAGAGTTAGTGGAAATATTTTTATCCCTCCACAACCGTTCTCAATAAATAACGGCTGACCCGGCTTGTCTGCAACCCCAAGTGGCTTCTGCACCAACACCCCATGTCCCTGGGCATCCCACATTCCCACATCCCTGGGCATCCCGTGCCCCTGGACATCCCACATCCCTGGGCTGGCAGGGTCTTGCACCGTGGCCTTTTGTTCCCAGTTCCTGTTTCCTTGGCAAAGACTCAAAATGGATATTGGGGGGTTTGTGCTTCACCCACAGGCACACCCAGCTTGGGGTGGGGTGGCAGAGCCCCGTGGGACCCCTTCTGGGGATGAGGGGGCACAAGGAGGGTGTGACCCCATCACCTGCTGCTGGCTCACCTCCCTCTCCTGTGGCTTGGGGTGCTGCTGGTGTTGGGGGGTGTTGGGAACTGGGGGTGCAGAGCCCGAGCCAGGGCAAGGAACTGCCCTCCATGTGCTGCCCCTGGACACCCCTGTGCCCCTGCAGTGGGGTGAGCCCTGCCCAGAGACACCTCCAGTTCCTACACCCAACTGCCCCAGCCTGGCTTGCCCAGGAGCAGGTGGGGTGGAGGGGTGGGCAGAGCACACCAGGATGGATGGGCTGCATCTCCACCTGTACCCCATTAACCCTCCCTGCACCCCAATGTACCCCCTGCTCCATGAACCCGCCCTGCTCTCCTCCACACTTTGGACCCAGCCTGGCACAGGGTGGGGTGTCCAACAGCCCACAGCGAAGCAGATGCTCCCAGCCCTGCTGTGCCTGGCTGGGGGTGCGTCATGGTTTAAGCCCCACCAAGTTCCTGGCTCTATCGTTTCTTGTGGCTATAGTGGCCAAAGCACCTCCCACGGTTTTCCAGATTCCTTGGCAGAGCCAAGAGCCCAAGGCACAGTGGGTTGGGTTTTCCACCACGGTGATGGTGCAGCTGATGGGCTGGAGCGAAGGGGGGACACCCAGTGGGGCTGTGAGAACCTCAGCAGGTTCAACCAGGCCAAGGGTAAGGGCAGGGACTGGGTCAGGGCAATCCCCAGGGCCAGCACAGACTGAGGGAGGGATGGAGGGAGGGATGGATGGATGGATGGATAAGGACTGGGTGTTCCAAGGCTGGAGCTGGGCCAGGACACCACCTCCCTGGGGTCCTTCCCTCCTCTGCCTCAGCCCCACCTCTCCTGGCCCAAGATGCTGAGCCCCACCTGTGACTGGGGATGCCAATTCCTGCCGTTCACCGGCCCAAGCCCCACCATCCCAACCACTAACCCTCCTGCCAGCAACATGGGAATGGGAAATGGTGGAGCTTCGTGGGGTGGAAGCAGCTCTCACCCCAAAGGCTGGGCTGCTCCCACATCCCACTCCTGCAGCTCCAAGACGGATCCCCTGCCTGCACTTCCCTCCCCAGAACAGCCAACAGAGCCTCTGCTTTGGGCCTCTTTGGGCTCAGACAGGCTGATTTATCCAGTTCCACTTCTCCCCAGAGCATAAAACCCGGTACTGAGGCTCCAGCGACAGCGCCAGATGTGCCTACCCTTAATTCCATCTGATTTTTATCACACCTTTAAAAATAAAAAGTCTCAAACCCACTCAATCCCAGCCTTCTCAAGGCAGAGATATTTCCACGTGGCAAATGCTTCCATTCCCTGATGTCTTATTTTAGTTTTCTCACCAGTGCTGGCACTGGTTGCAGACATCCCTGCTGGAGCTCCAGCCAGGTTGGGAGGAAGGGAAAAAGAGTTTCTTAGGGCTCAAAAGGAGATCTCTCACCTCCTCCCCTGGGCTGTGCCACTGATGACTGACACCTTTTGAGAACTCAAGTGGTGTCAGCTCAGCCCTTGCCTTGCCAAACCTTCCCTTCCCTTCCCTTCCCTTCCCTTCCCTTCCCTTCCCTTCCCTTCCCTTGCCTTGCATTCCCTTGCCTTG
>JAYRBT010000051.1:10214813-10226862 GCA_036023395.1 Myiotriccus ornatus | reverse complement strand
CCTTCCCTTCCCTTCCCTTCCCTTCCCTTCCCTTCCCTTCCCTTCCCTTCCCTTCCCTTCCCTTCCCTTCCCTTTTCCCGTCCCTTCCCCTTCTCCTAAACCTTCCCCTTAACCTTCCCCTTAACCTTCCCTTCCCAAACCTTCCCTTCCCCTTTTCCTTTCCCCTTCTCCCTTCCGCCTTCCCTTTTCCCTTCCCTTTCCCTGCCCTCATTTATTCCTCATATGAATCCCGATATTCTCCCCCCCGGCAGACCCCCTGCAGCCCCATCTTCACCCTCTCCTTCCAGACCCCCAAGCCAAGGCGCTGCCTGCGGCTCCTTTCCCCTCTCCTCTCGTACCTCTCCTCCACTTGTCACATCCATTCCCGGCGCCGCCTCTCCCGGATCCAGGGGAGCCAGGAGCAGTCACTCCGATTGCACCTGGCGCTGTCTGCGTGCCCGGGAGCTGCCGGCTGGGGGGTGACAGCCCTTCCCCTCGCCTTGGAAACGTGAGGAGTGTTTGGGATGCGGTGTCTGAACGCATCCAGTGAATGCTCCTGATGGAGCAGGTCCAGCCCTGGCGACTCCGCTCGCAGCTGGGGGAGTTCAGGGAAGCGAAAACCCCAGAGCTGTGGTTGTGTTGCTGCTCTTCCCCTCCTTTAAGGGCAGCTGAAACACCCCAGAATTACCTTCCAGCTGGAAAATGGGCCTCAGAGCAGATCCTCCATCCAGCTCTGGCAGAGAAAAGTCTTCAGCCCCTCTGTGGCTTCTCCGTTCCCCACACCCAGAGTGGGAAAACCAGACCAAGAGCCTGAAACACTTCTCAGGCTGGGAGAGCTGGGGGGGTTCACCTGGGGAAGAGAAGGCTCCAGGGAGACCTGAGAGCCCTTTCCAGGGCCTAAAGGGGCTCCAGGAGAGCTGGAGAGGGACTGGGGACAAGGGATGGAGGGACAGGACACTGGGAATGGCTTCAAAGTGCCAGAGGGCAGGGATAGATGGGATATGGGGAAGGAATTCCTGGCTGTGTGGGAAGGTTCCTTGAAAACACTCAAGTTGTGCTGTGTTCTGACAGTACAATTCCCATTGCACATGAGACCCACCCAGAACATTCCAGGTGACCTGCCAGTGGGCTCAGAGGGTTGGCAGAGCCAGCCATCCCCCCCTCAGTGATGATGCCACCAGTGATGTCAGCACAAAGCACAGGCAGAAATGGCAGTGAAAGGCTGCTCTGATGCTGATAGTCCCCTGGAAGTGGCCCAGGTGCCACTGTCCTGGATCTCTATCCAGGACCACAGGCAGAACCTTGGACAAACAGCACCATCTGTTTGCAGCACTGCTGTACCAGAGCAGAGGTGACAAGGTGGCCTCCACAGGTGGTCCGTGGCCCATAAGCAAGGCTGAGGGTCCCACCCTGGAGCCCAGAGCTTGGTGCAGCACCCTCTGCTGTCCTGGGCCAGGCTGGGGCCCGCTGAGCTCCAGCCCCTCCTGCAGCCCTCAGGTGACACCAGGGGCTCGCTGCAGTTCAGGGTTGTGAGTGGGAGTCACACGAGGGAGCAGGGAGGGGAGAGGCACCAAGGGTCTGCAAGCAGGTCAGGCAGCCCCAGGCTGGGGGCTTCAGCTCAGGTTTGGCTCTTTCCAAGGCAGGGCCTGCCCTTCTGCTCCCAAAAATATTCACCCCGAGGGCCACACAGGTCTCAGCCCCTTTCCCACGTTTCCCCATCGCTGCCTCAGACAGACACCAGCCCATCGGGGTCCCTGAGCTGGCTGGAGGGGCAGAGGTCCCAGAACTGTCTGGGGCAGCAGGAGTTGGCCTCAGAAGACCACAGGAGAGAAGGCCAGCCTGCCCCCAGCTTTGGGAAGCTGTGCCCAGCCAGGCCATCCCCACCTCTGTGGGGGGAGCAGCCGGGCGAGGGGCAGGGGCTGCCCCCAAACCCAGCCCAGCCCCTCAGTGCCAGACCCCCAGTGTTCTGGGTGACAGAAGTGACAAAAAGACCACCCATTCCAGCTTTACCACAGCACGGGGAGGAATGAAGAAGATCTGCTTTAATAAACCTGCTGGGGAAGGGGCAGGAGGGGTGTCCTGGGGCTCCCAGAGCTGCCGCAGAGATGTCATTACTTCCTTTTGCGGCGTTTGGTGTTCATTCGGATCAGCTGCAGCCCCTGCTTCTTGATGTCCGCCCGGCTCGGGATGTAGTCGTGCTCTTCCTCCTCAAAATCCAAGGAGACTGGAGGGGAGAGCAGAGAAGAGGTGGAGGGGAGGCTCTGAGGGTGATCCCTGCTGTGCCCAAGTCTCCAGCAGAGCCAGCAGGTTTTGGATCTGGTGGGATCCCAGAGAGCTCCCGTGCTGAGCCCCAGGGCTTTTCCACCCCAGCACCCCAGGGGGACCTGCAGGACCTGGTGACAGCCCATCTCCAGCACTGATGGGGCTTCCCATAAAGGTCTGGAGCTACAGGGTAGTGGGTACAGCTCCTGCTTTGCTAAGAAAAGGTGGTGACCTGCCAAAAGCTCTTTGTCTCCTCCGAGAGCATCCACAGGCAGAGCCAAGCACTGGTTATTCTTCCCAGCCAGGTGTTTTTGAAGACAAGGGACTCCCTACCTGCCCCGCAGCATCTCTCTTGTTCCTGCTGTGGCCTGATGCTCATCACCCCCCCCACCTGCCTTCCTTCTCCCACAGCCCCACCTCAAACCACCCTCCCCATGCTCAAAGCCCTGGGGACAGCCAAGATCAGCCCCAAGTTCTGGAGGAAACTCGTGGGTTGGGGTGTGCTGGGACAGTGGGAGACAGACAGGGACCCCCAGCAGTGCCAGTAGGCAGGGACTGGGCAGTCACTGTGTCCCTGCTGTGCTATCCTACTGTGGGGTGCAGTGTCCACATCCTCAAAGGAGATCTTCAGGTTCTGTGCCTCGGCCGCAGTTGATTTCTCCAGGAGGTTTCTGACCTTCCCAAAAGTCTGTGAGAGACACCCCGGGATAAGTGCTGAAGGGAGGGTGAGTGTTACAGCCCAGGGCGTGCCCCACCTTGATGGTGTGGGGACACCCCACAGCTCCCAGGGCCATCTGGGGCTGAGCTGCTCCGTGGCTCTTCCCTGTGGCCACCTCCATGCTCTGGGTGAGGGAGGATGACTGGGATGGGCTGTGAGAGCCCTGTGTGGGTCCCCAAAGGTACATCAGGGACGGAGGGACAGACCTCACTGTGCTTGTCGTAGGTCCTGGCGCTGGGAGGGCGCTCGGATACCCTCTGCTTCAGGTACAGCAGCTTCTCCTCACACTGCCTGAGCTTCTCCTCCATCCCCACGGGCCGGGCAATGTCTCCCTGCAGCGAGGGAGAGGGAGAACAACCACCTCGGTGGGGAGAACAGGAGAACAAGCCCCCCAAAGTGGTGGTGGCTGCACCAGGGGTCACTGGGCTGTCCCACCCCGCGGGGGCCACGTGGGCACCTGGTCAGGAATGGCAATGCTGTGCAGGCGGACGAGCAGGTTGTCGATGCTGTTCTCAAACTCAATCAGCTGCTCCTGGTTCCTGCCCATCTGCACCCGCAGCTGCTCCAGCCGGGCCTCCTCCTCCCGCAGCTTTGCCCTCAGCTCCTCCTCCTGCAGGCTGGAGCCAACACACTCGTCACACAACTGCCCAGGGGGCAGGGACACCCCACAGATCTGCTGCAGGCACCCCACGCCTGCTGCAGACACCCCAAATCTGTTGCAAACTCTGCTTGCAACCCAACTCCGTGCTGCTGGCACCACTCCCTGTGCCAGGCAAGGAGCGAGGGTGCCCCCAGGGCCACAGTGGGAGCTTTGGGTGCTGTGCCAGGAGCAGAGCAGGGATAATCACCCTGCTCAGGAACCCCCCCAATGCAGGAGGGGTGGGTGGCTGCAGCAGGATGGAGGTCGGAGTGCCTGTTGGGACATGTCCCCCCCACGGATGGTGGCCTGGTTGGCAGGACTGTCCCAAAGCCAGCAGCACCTGGTCGTGCTGAGGGGATGGTGAAACTTCAGCTTTGCCCGCTTCAGCTCCAGCTCCTTCAGGATCTGCCTCAGCACCTTCTTGTTCTCCTTGCACTCCTGGACGTGCTGCTCCAGCTCCTCCAGGGACTTTGGCTGTGCCAGGAGGCTGCCCGGGATGTCCTGGCCAGGGGAGAGCAGGAGGGCTCTGCCCAAGGTGCTCCTGCTGGGGGCACCTCGGGGAGGTCACAGCTGCAATCCCGTGCCATGGACAAGGGCAGCTCCGTGTCTGCCCACACAGGGGACACTTTGGGGGGGCTCCAGGGAGAGCAGAGCAGACAAACCCCACAGTGAAACAAGGGCAGCAGGGAGGTCTCAGCTCCCCAGGGTGGGGCAGCCCCAGGCTTGAGCAGGGAGGGGTTTTCATTACCCAGATGCAGGAGCACTGCAGGGCAGCCTTGGCCTTCTCCATCTTGTCATTCACAAAGGCCTCGCGCTCCATCTCGGTCAGGGCGGTCTCCGTGTCAGCCCCTGGGGTGGGAGGGGAGTGGCAGGGGAGGATGTGCCGGTGGCAGTGCCCACAGCCCAGCCCTGTCCCCTGCCAGGCACTCACCCCCCATGGCGTCCGAGGAACTCTGGGCTTGGTCTGCGGAGAGCATGGATGCCGCTTGCTGCAAGGACAGTCACTGTCAGCCCCTGCTGGCACCAGGCCAGCTGCCCCTGCAGCCCCCACCCCAGGGGGCTCAGCACCACTGGCTGGCACCCACCCACAGCCCTGGACCCCCAGCTCACCTCTCTCAGCTGCCTTTCGGTCTCTGCCTTTTGCTGGAGGTTCTCGATGTTCTCCCTCTGCTCGAGCAGGGACTGCTCCCTGAGGGACCTCTCCAGGAGGACCTGGGGTCCTGCCTCAGCCATGAGTTTCTGGAGCACAACAGAGGAGGGAGAAGTTGCTGCCAAAGTCAGCTGGAGCTTTCTTCAGGTTGGTTATTAGGTTTAGAGTATTGGTTTAAGATGGGGTATTGGGAAGAAATTGTTCCCTGTGACAGGGGGGGAGGCCCTGGCACAGGTTGCCCAGAGAAGCTGTGGCTGCCCCATATCTGGGAGTGTCCAAGGCCAGGTTGGACGGGGTTTGGAGCAACCTGGGTTAGTGGAAGGTGTCCCTGCCCATGGCAGGGGGTGAAATGAGATGATCTTTAAGGTCCCTTCCAACCAAACCCATTCCATGAATCTATGATTTGTGACCCAGCTGAGCTTTTTGGATGGCCAAAATATCAAAAATAACCTCATTGCACTCAAACAGGCAGGGAAGGAAGCTGGGAAAGGAAGACTGGGCCATGGAGCAAGCTGCCTTCCCCATGGCTGGTGCTTCAGGCAGGCTGTCCCCAGCCCCAGGGCAGCCTGGCCCAGCAGGAGCTGTGCAGGCATCTGGGTGCTGTGAGCAGCTCCAGCTCTGGCTCTTGTGCTCCTGACCGAAGGGATATAGTGCTGTCTGGGGGCTCAGGAGGGTGGGAAGGGGCCCCAAGGTCCTTGTCCCAAATCTCACCTTGATTACATCAGCGGCTTTGAGGTTTTGCCGGGCTGTGAGCTCCTCGTTGTACATCACAGTTATCCCACACATGAGGTCCAGGTACCGAGGCAGGTAGAACAGCTCCTGGGACACATGGAACACAGCAGGTCACACCCTGAGCCCTGGGGGTCCCCCAGGCTGTGACAGGGGATGGGGGGAGCAGGAGGACACGGACAGGGCATCTTGGGCACTTTGTGCCTTTGCAGGGGGAGCAGGTGGGATGATGGCACGGTGAGCAGGAGCTCACCTTCTTCATGATGTCCTGCACCTGCAGGTACATGTTGGTCACCCTCTGCCCAGTCTGAATTTTCATGAGCATCTTCTCAATGTCGTTGCCCAGCTGGCGAATCGCCTGGGGCAGACACCGGGGGAGGACATGAAGTGACTCTCTGTGCCATACCCAGTGCACAGCTGGGGGGGTGCCGGATTGAACCCTGCACCAAGAAGGGCTCCTGGGTACCTGGAACTGGGGCTGCTGGAGCTTGTCATCCAACTCAGCCTCCTTGAGCAGCTGCAGGTACCTCTGGCGATCGTCCCGGGCCTGGGTCCACTGCTTCACCTGGTGCAGCAGCATGTCACACACCTTCACCTGGTCATGGACCACGGCCTCCAGCCTCTTCTGGGCTGCCTGGATGGGCATGGGAGTGTTTACCAGGCTGGATGCTGCAGGGAAAGGGGGTCCTACCTGGGAAACTCCCCCCAGAGTAGAGGCGGGGACACCGGGATGTTTCTCTGGGACATTGTCACGCATTTGACAGGCTGGGATGTGGGAGAGCTTTGCTAGGGTAAGGCAGAGGTGGGCAGGGCTGGGCTGGGCTGGGCTTAGGGACTCTGCAGAACACAGATCCAAGGCTGGGGGTCAATAAAATCGACCAGTGCCCCAGCTGTGGATGTTGTCAGAGCGGCAGCACCGCTCTGTCCCTGCGAGAGGCCCCCAGGCAAAGGCAGTTCCTCCATCTCCATGGGCTCAAAACCAGGTCACAACCTTGGGACAGGCAGTGAAGGACAGGGATGGTATCTCTCTCCCAGGGATGCTGTTGGACCCCAGGCACCCAGGCAGTGCCAGGGTGGGACAGCCAGCAGGTCACTGGGGCCAGGGGTCTGCTCAGGGAGCTGAAGGAGGACTTGCACAGACCGGTCCTGTGGTGGAAAGGGACACTCAGCACTCCCGTGAACACCCTGTGAATCACCACAGCGGCCCTGAGGGGCTGTCCTTGTGCTGGCACCACATCCCTCTGCCATGCACTGATCTTGGCAGTGTTCCCAGAGCCCCAGCCCCCCAGGAGCAGCCCGTCCCCCAGACCCTGCTGGTACCTCCAGGCTCTCGGTGGCCGCAACAGCCGTTTTCCCCGCTTCGAAGGCATCGTTTGCGGGGAGCTTATTGTACTGTGGGCAGGAGAGGGACAAAGGACTGTCACTGCCAGCCTGGCAACAGCCACATCCTGCTGCTGGCTCCTGGAAGGGACTGCTGCAGGAGCTGCTGGAGCAGAGGTGCAGCAGGCGGGGCCTTTTGGTACCTTCAGGACAAAATCCAGGACACGGGCATCCGCCTGCAGCGCCTGCTGCAGGCTGGGCAGCAGCTGTCTGTTCTGCCGGAGCTTCTCCTCACATGACTGCGAGAAAATCTGCAACCCTTTCGCTGGAGGACATCAGGGGGTCACTGGTAAGGTGCAGGACGATGGGGGAGGCCCACGAGCCCGCCCCCGTCCCCGTGAGGCCGAGGGGCAGCACCTTGCAGGGTGACGAGGTCGCGCAGCTCCCGGCAGCGCTGGTCCAGCCCGGCCTTCTTGCCCTGTGTGCCGCCAGCACCGCGGCCCTGGGCCCCCATCCCCGGGCCCGCCATCCTGGAGCCGTGAGGGGCAGCCACAGTGGCCCCACGGCCCCGTGAGGGCGTCACAGCGTTGTGACCAGGACGGTTCCGCCGCGGAACCGTCGCTGTGGCACCTCCAACTGCCACCGGACGCGTGTCTCCTACTCAGCCACAGCCCCTCCAGGCCACAGATTAATTAGTAACTGATTAATGAGGGGGAGAAGGATCCCAGCCTTGTTTCCTATTGCTGTGGCAACAGCAGTTGTCACCTGGCCAGTTATGGACCATTCCCAGTCATGGGCCATTCTGAGCCCCACCAGGAACAGAGGGACAATTCCAGGCAAAGCACATGTACACCCAACACACCAGCAGTGCTCTCCAGGAAGCTGCCAGCTTATTTACATGCCCACCTCTGGAAATTCCACTTAATTAGCCAGGAAACCTTTGTGCAAGGAATTCTACTCCTGCAGAACAGGCAAAGCCAAAGCATTACCAATACTGAGCTTTATTTTGATGCTCACCAGACATTCTCGCTGAGCTACAAATATGACAAGAAATGCCAGCATGTCCCTTTATTTGTTGATAAATAAACCCAAGCTCCCTCTAGCAGAGAAAATCGTTAATGTTTGGATTTGCAGAAAAAAGGGGCTTCATAAGGAAATTGCCTTCCTTGCACCAAGCTCCTAAATCAGCTCAGATGAAGGTTCTGTAACTCCAGATCTCTGACCTGCAGCCACCCTGTTGTGCTCAAGGTGTTGAACACAGAAAACAAAGAAATCAAAGGCTTGTGAAATCAAGTATTACCCACAAAAGATCCTCTGAGGCTCTTGCTCAGCATCTCATTTGCATATTGATGAACTGCATGTTACTGCTAATTGCCAGTGACAAGCTAAATATCCACATGATCATCCTTCAGTGCTTCCTGAAGCGTGCACAGGGAGATGGTCAAGGGAAAGCAGCAGTTCAGGGCTGTACCCACAGAGATCTCCCACACTGAGCCCGTGTCCACGTGGCCAACCCAGTAATTACACCACTGAATTTCCTAGGCAGCTTTTAAACCCCCCAGGGACAACAGAGAGTGTTTTAAAACGGATCAAGTGGTTCAAGAATTGCTGTTTCACCTGCCCTCAGCGAAACTCAGGCTCTGGAGTGGCAAGTCCTCCCCAAATCCCGCTGAAGGAATTGATGCTGGCCTTGCACGAGCACAGATCAGCTTCCCAGGGGAAGCCTTGGACTGAGGATCCACCTGATATGCCAGACCTCCCCTCCCTCCAGCTGACTTCCACCCTGCTGAAATCCTGGGAAATTCACAATGAGTTCAAGGTCCAGAGGAAAAGGTCAGGAGTCCAAACCTGAGCTCAGTTTAACTGTCAGAGGGTGAGCTCTGGAAGGCAACAGCAACCAGAGACCACCACACACTCACCTGGGAGAGATCTAATCCTTGGCTGGATTTATCCCCAGCTCCTCACCTGCTGCCTACTGTCAGCATGGAAACGGGAATGTAACGTTAAAGGCTCCCAACATTCCTGCTGGTTTAGCTTTTAGTCACCGAACCAGCTCTGCTTTGCCCGGTGCTTCGTATTTTTAGTATCTCCTTCCCCCGTCGCTGTCCTCCCTTCCCCTCTCCTCTGAAACCCCTCCCAATCATTTGTTTAACACAGCTGCAAGAAGATTGAACAGAATTAGCAGGAACTCTATCCCATGCCCCAGGAGCTGGCTGGAAATTCCGTGCCTGGATTAGAGAGAGCAGCACAAAAAGACAGAGGATAAAGGCCAGCTGCCAGAATTGGTCTGTGCTGTGCTAAAAAGCAAAGGGGCACACACAAACAATTCCTGCTGGGAATTACAGCCCAACAAAAGCCCGTCTGGCTCCATGGCCAGAGGCCACCACTGCCTGTTTGAGATTCATTTTATCATGTGAACAGAGAGAGCAGCTCCCAAGCACAGGCTCAGCCCACAAAAGACCTCACCACAGCCAGGGATATCTCCTATACTATTAACAAAAATAAGTATTTTCTTTATCTATAATATATAAATAGATGATCATTTGCTTTTATTAATGTAGCTAAATATATCTTATGAATAAGTTATTTGGAGAACATCATCTCTAAATCAGCAAGTGCTGTTATATCCAGTGAAGGAAATCTTTACTAATGGTCCTTTGAAATACTTTAATTACCAAGCAGCCAATTATGGAAGTCTAAGTCAGTTTTCATGCTGCCAAGAGACTGATTTTTGGACATGATCCACACTTTGCACCTGTCAGAAGTGAAAATGCAGCTCCTTTTTTTAAAGGTTCCTCTCCTCACACACAAAACCCCCTCCTCAGTGACCAGTGCAATCTTCCACTCAACACTGACGACCTCAAAAGTATCATTTAAACAACTTCAACAGGAACCCTGAAACTAAAGCAGAGCCAGAGCAACCTCCTGCCACATCCTAACTCAGTCCTTATTAGTGCAACCCTGACACAGAACCTTCCTACACGCAAAGACATCTGTAACCCAAACAAGTGTAAAATGATAAAAAAACACCCCCACACTGCACAGAAAAATCCCAAAGGATTAGTGTCAGAAAACGTTTGGCAGCAAGAGATTGGAAAAAACCCATGAAGGCCTAACAGAAGAGAGTGTGGCTACACCAGTCATTTCAGGGCAGGCTGTTGAAGCAGAACTGCTGCAGGGATCTTTCGTTATTCCAGCTTTTCATCCCCTTCCTCCACATCCTTCAGACTGAGCACTTCCAGGGATCCCTTCCCTTTGGTCTCACTGCGGATCAGCTCGTCGATCTCTCGGAAGCAGCCGGGGTCAACAAGGCACACCTGGAACATTCCACATGTCACAGTCAAGCAGGAATATTGGAATGTCATCAGCCCCTAAGCAAGGCCTAACATTAGTTCTCATTAAAAAACACATTTAGATACTAAGAAGGTCTTTGCAGAGTTGATAAACAGTATCTATCAGGTAGTCTAATTTTTCCACTGAATTTCTGCAGCTCCAGTTCCCCATGCCGGACATGGCTTTTTCCAGGTGGGATAGCTGGATTCTAATCTGTTCTCAAAGAAGATTTTTACTAATACCAACTTTTCCTTTTCAATAAAGTAATAATTAATCACTAATAAATACTAAAATATAATAAAATAATAAAACAGAGGCCTGAGCCACCACATAAATAACAGTAACATTCCACATATGCAGATAAACTTATCAGTGTGGCAGGATAATGAATGATAAGAGAAATTGCCCTGTGCTTCTGCTCAGCTTGGAGCAGCAATCTCTGGATAACAAAGGCTCACATCCCTAGGGTTGTGTGAAATTAAAAATCCCAAACAGCAGCTCTGATTCAGGATCTCTGGTAAACCTGCAGTTCCACCTTCCATCTATGAGTTCATCTTCTGTTAAAATATGTAGTCAAGTCAAGCATGAAGCCCAGGGGCTGCTTTTTGCTTACAATTTCCAGCTGCTCCTGGAAGTCCTCGCTCTCAATAACTTTAATCAGGGGCTTGAGCTTCTCTTTCAGTTTCTTGCCCTCCTTTGGTGGGAGGATAAACCTCAGCCTCATGTGAGCACGTTCAATTTGCATGGTCTCCTTCAGCTGCCTGATCACTTCCAGGGCCTGTGAGGACATGAAGAGCATTTACACACCAGCTTCAAAACCACTACACATCAAAATCCCCAACCCTTTGCATCAGCTTCAGACCCATCTCTCAGTGCTGGTCACTGGCAGTCTGCTGCAGGGAGGTTGCTGTTACCCTTTTTGACAGATTAACAAGAAAAATCAGAGTTCTTGCTGTTTGTGATCACTTCAAACACTTAAAAACCTTGTCTGAAATAAAATTAAATAGCAATTAGACTGCAAAACACCACAAGCCCACGTGGTTCAGATGCAAAGCCTGATATAACACCTCAGTTAGGATAAATCAAAAACCTTTGATTTCTGTTTCAGATGTACCACTGTTGCTGTTTTCAGTTTCTTTCTTTCCCTCTTCCCTGAATTCTTAGAAAACAAACTGCCTGAGTTTCAGGAGCTGCTTGCATTTAGCTGCCAGATGGCTGAGTAATCCCTGTGAGGGCTCAGGTGCTGATCCCTGTGTGACAGGGAGCTGAGGAATTACACCGGAGCACAGCGCCTCAGAGCAGGAGCTGGTGTTGCAGGAAGACTCACCTGCTGCTTGGTGCTCTTGTTGGGTTTGACAGAGTAGTGGATGTCCTTCATGGCTCTCTCGATGAGGATCACTGTGTAGGGCCTCTTTGTTTCAGGGTTCACACATTTGTCAGCCACGATGGTCGCGATGTCTCGGAACATCTGCTCCAGCTGAGTGTGGCGCTCTTTGTCTGATACCTGCAGCTCCCCTTTGGATAAAATCTGTATTGGAACAATAAAGAAATCAGTTAATCAACATCATGGACGTGAAGAGTGAAAATTCCAGTAACTCTGTTAAATTTAATCATTGTTTGAATGGCTTGAGTAGATGTGAAGTGCAGAAAACAATAACAATGTTAATAAAGTAAATTGTTATGACAGCTCTGGAAAGACTTCAGACAAAAAACTCAGTGGAAACACTTAACTACAGTGAGGGAGGCACAGATTTCATAGCATCACAGAATATCCTGAGCTGGAAGGGACCCACAAGGATCATGGGAGTCCAACTCCCAGCCCTGCACAGACAACCCAACAATCCCCCCCTGTGCCCCAGAGGATCATCCCAACCCTCCTGCAGCTCTGGCAGCCTTGGGGCTGTGCCCACTGCCCTGG
>JAYRBT010000051.1:10140046-10153503 GCA_036023395.1 Myiotriccus ornatus | reverse complement strand
TCTTCTCCAGGGGAACCCCCCCAGCTCTCCCAGCCTGGCTCCAGAGCAGAGGGGCTCCAGCCCTGGGAGCATCTCCATGGCCCTATAAAGATAATTAAATGTATCAATATATTGCATAAGTTTTGAGTCCTTTCTGACCTTCCATTCCTTTCTCCTGTCCTTTCCTGTCAAAGGTCAAGGATAATGATTCCAGCCTCAGGCAGGGTGGCAGCTCCCTCCCACAGGGCTCCCGGTGAGAGTCACATTCCAGCCATGACTCCTCGATGCTGGCATTCAGCTTGGCCTTCTGGCTTGGGGGTGCCAAACCTCACCTGATTCTGGGCTGGGAAGGAAATTCCTGAGCAAGGGAAAGCCTTGGGCAGGTATTCCAAGCTCTTTTGTGGCTGACACAATTCCTCAGTGGGCGGAAGGAGGGGGTTGCTCAGCCTGGGGCGTGTTGTGTGAGATGTTTAGACACTCTCCAGTTAGACGTAGGCATTTGTATTTCATCTAAGGAGGAGAGAGGTTAAAATTAATGGTGGCCAAAATTACCAAAGTCCTTGAGTGTTCTTGAAGCTTTGGCATGCAAAAATCAGGTTTGGTTGGTGAGCTCTGAGCCGTCCTCAGGCTGCACCTGAGTTCTGAACATCCCTGCTTAAAACACTGTTGGATTTAATAAACACTGGGACACGTGTGGAACTACAGAATCCCAGAATGGTTTGGGTTGGAAGGAACCTTAAAGCTCCTCTCATCTTATGGGCAGGGACACCTTCCACTAGACAAGGTTGCTCTAAGCCATGTCCAGCCTGGCCCCTGAGTGGGGCTGGAAGAGCAGAGCAGAGTCAGAGTGTGGGCAGGTGAGAGAGATGTTGGTGATCAAATAATCCCATATTGGAGAGATCTTCCTGAGTGGAGCTCCCAGGATCACCCGTGGGACCATCTGGTCCCATTGGAAAGGATTTTGTTGGAGCAGGACCTTGCTTAAGTCTTGCTGCTTGGCTTTTCCCCCTCCCAGAAATGCCTCCTGTGACCCCCTGTGAGCGGGGGCAAAGCTGGCAGAAGGGGCTGCTGGTTTTTCAGGGCACTGTCCTTGGCAGGACAAGACTGGATTTTAGAGGTGATTTCCTCCCAAGTCCACAGCAATCTTCTCAAAAGTTCCTTATGAAGGATCCTCTCCAGATCCTTGAACCACAGTGGCCAGGCCTGTCTTCCTTCAGCTCCCTCCTGTGCTCCTGAGGTGTGGGTTTTGTACCTGTGATGGGTGATGAGTCCTGTGTGCTGTGTTAGTGGCTGTCCTGAAGGATTTGGTGTGTCCCCTGTGATGCTGAATCTGATTTCCAGCAGCTCTTGGAAAGGGCACGAACTGAAGGATAGCAGGGATAGGTAGATGGCACTGGCCATGGGGGAATCTTGATTTTTTTTCACCTCTGTGTTCATACTGGAGTACCATTCCTGTAAACTAAACCTCTAGACTGATTTCCTTTCCAGACTCAATTCCTGTCAACTCAGCATCTGCTCTGGGTTGTCTCCTCTTTGCTGCAGGTGAGACTTGGGGAGGAACAAGAAGAGACTGAGCTGTGATTGAACCAGGAGAGGTTGGACGGTGTTTGAGGATGGTGAGTCCATATCCTATTTCCTCTCTAAAGAAAGACACTGAGGGGCTGGAGCGTGTGCAGGGAAGGGAATGGAGCTGGGAAGGGGCTGGAGCAGCAGGAAGGGCTGAGGGAGCTGGGGGGGCTCAGCCTGGACAAAAGGAGGCTCAGGGGGGACCTTCTGGCTCTGCAACTCCCTGACAGGAGGGGGAGCCGGGGGGGGTCGGGCTCTGCTCCCAGGGAACAGGGACAGGAGGAGAGGGAACGGCCTCCAGCTGTGCCAGGGGAGGGGCAGGTTGGACATCAGGAGGAATTTCTCCCTGGAAAGGCTTGTCCAGCCCTGGCACAGCTGCCCAGGGCAGTGGGGGAGTCCCCACCCATGGAGGGGTTTACGAGACCTGGATGTGGCACGTGGGGACATCATTAGTGGTGGCCTTGGCAGTGCTGGGGGGATGGTTGGACTCGGTGACCTCAGAGGACTTTTTTTAAACTGAGATGATTTTACGATTCTTTGATTTGCACTAAGAACAAGCCCCCAGGCAGCGTGGGTGTCTGGACAGCTCTGGGCACAACACTTTACAACTTTAATACAGACAAACAACAAAAACCTGGAGGAAAAGCAAGCCTGAAGTGACCAGCTGTGGCAGACTGGGCCAGGAGGGGGGTTATGGTTGTCCAGCTTCTCCCCAGCAGCACTGGCTGAGTCACAAACACCCAGAGCAACAGTCTGGGACTGCAGCCACATCATCCCTGCCCTGCTGGAAATGATGGACTCGAGCTGTTCCATCCTCACCTGGAGGCACAGCACAAAACATGAAGGCTGGGAGAGGCTGGTGAGCTCAGTGCCCGCAGGACTGAGCTTATCCATCATGTCCCTGGAACTCTCGGCTCTGTAGTCACAGGCTCAAAGGAAGGTGGTTATTGCTCTTTTGTGTGGAGAGCCTGGGACACCTCAGAGCCCCCAGGCACACCATGGATTTCCCAACAACACCTGCACGAGTGTGAAGATAAAACCTGCAAGAGCTGAGATGATTTCCTTGGTGCCTGCTGGAGGAAATGCCAGGAGAGGACACAGCTCTCATTTCCCCCCACATCTGCCTCCGTGGTGTCCCAAAGGCAGACAGGAGGAGGCAACGAGGCCTTGTGGCCTCAGAGAGAGGTGGGTTTTGATCAGCTGAGTGAGGGTGGAATCAACCATCCTTCAGTCCCTTCCTGCAGCTCCCTGCGCCTCAGCCACAGCAGGATTCACACAGCAGCTCATATCTGAGGTGTGTGCAAGTGCCTGGGTCCTCTAGAGCTCCTCTGTTCATTCTGGATTTTGGGGATGGGAAAACAAAGCTCTGGCAAGGACCAGGCCAAGGGGCAGAAACGCCCTGAGCCAGCCAAAATCCTGAAGACCCTGAGCTGAGCCACATCTGACTCTTCTCTGCTTGTTTTTGCCCTCCTTGTGCTGCTCTGCTGTCCCTGGGGGGTGGAGACTGCTGAGGGAACCCATGACCTGTTGATGGGCTTCAAACTGTGGTGCCAGAGGGTGGGTTTCTCCATGGGCAGCATTCCCAGGTGTCTGAGGGCAACACTGGAGTGTCTCCAGGAGATTTTGGAGGGGATTCAGTAACCCATTTGAGGTGTCCTGTGTTTGGAAACACAGCTGGGAGAGCCCAGAGCTTCCCAGCAGGACGTTGGTGTGGAGCTCCTGGGGATGCTGATGCTGGGCTGAGCTGGCTTTGGGGGAGATGAGTGGTGTTGGACTATCCCTGATGGACATCACTGCCCAGAACATCCCACAGTGATGGGCAGTGGAATGTCTGGAGGAGAAAACATCTGGCTGCAAACTGGAGTGAAATGCAGAGGCTGCACTTCCATGTCCTGGGCTGGATGAGTTAGAGGGGATCGAATGGATCAGAATGAGCCCCCTTGGCAGCAGGAATGCTGATGGGAAAGCAAGAAGCCCATCACTGGGGAGGGGTTAACTCGACCTGCTTGCTGGGAATTGGGCACACCAGCAGCCAGGCTCTCCCGGGAGGCTGAGCTGGACACCAGTGGGGGGCTGGGGGAAGGAGCTGTGCTTGGATCACTCCCTGGACACCCTGCTGTGGATCAGGGGATGAAGTGGCCAAGCCCAGCCAAGCCTCCCCTCTGTGCTCCCCGAACTGTCCTGTGTCACTGCTGGGCTGGGCAGCTCCGACCCTGCAGCTCATCCTTGGCCCTGGTGAACGAGGCCCTGGGGCCTCCCTGCCAGGGTTTTATTCCCTTTTTCCACGTCACACAAGCCCCTGCCTGCAGCCCTTGAGTCCCTGTGGGATCTCAGGTGGCTGCTCCTGGACTCTCTTCCCAAGCTGTGAGTGCAGCCACTGCCCAGACTGAGCTGTGGCTCGGAGCCACCTGGACTTGTTTTCCAAGTGACTCCTCAGCCAAATTCCCAGCCATGTTCACTTGTAGAAATAGGATTTTGGGCAAAGTTTGCAGTCTGTCTCAAATCCCATTTCTGCAGTGGCTCAGGTTCCTGGGACAGGGTGGGAATGGATCTGCAGGAGTCTGGCCAGAGGCTTTGGAAGATGCTGGTCATGCTGAGAGACTTCCTAGTGAAAAACTTCCAGCCCCTGAGCCCAGAGATGTGGTTTAGGTGTTTAAATATCCCTCAAATCAGCTCAGCCCTCATTGGCAGCCCATGGAAATTGAAGTCCTGCACAAAATGGAATTCAGGCTTCCTAAACCACTTTTCAAAATGTCACTTCATGTCTTTATTGCATCTTTATTTCTCTTTACCTGGACCTTGTGTGGCACGTTTTCTTTTCTACCTCTCCTGGCACCTTCAGATTCTGGTCTCTTCTCATGTGAGGTGTTAATTATTTTCCTCACAGCATTAAATGCTTCAGTGGCTGAGCAGCCTGGTCTTCTTTTACACCTCCATCCCATCAAACACTCGTGCTCCCTTTGGCTCCTTCCATTTCTACCCCAGACTCTCATGGAAGGTTTGCTGCCAGGGCCCAGAATCCCTGGAGCTTCCTGCTGCTGACTCCAGAAAACAGGGAATGTTTCTAGAGCTGGACAAGAAACACTGTGAGTTTTTCCCCTGCTCTCCTGAGGCTTTCCCAGGGGAATTTTTTGGCAGCCAGATGTGGGTGTGGAGGAGGTTTGGGGGGTGCTGGGGCAGAGCGTGGGCAGCAGCAGGACACAATTCCTGGAGGGATCTCTGGGCTCGACAGCAGCCCTGGCTGACAATCCCTTGGTGTGTCTGTCGGTGCTCCATCATTTTGATCCGGATTTTGACACCCTGTCTCTCTCCAGTCCTAACAAAATGGGAGAGGAAATTATATGTATTTGAACAAATCACATCAGCTTGACAGAAGTCAGGAGCAGTTTTAATGAAGCTGGATTTGTTCCCCTGTCTGTGCTGATCGAGCAGGAGGGGCTGGGAAATTGAACTTGACTTTGTCCCTTTAAATAATAGAAATCTGTGATGTCACGTCTGATGCTCCATCAGTGCCTGTAATGCCATCAGTCACAGGAGGAATAATATGACAGAGATATTTTTTTAACGATGAATAGCTTCCATCACTCTGGAAAAGATCCCACCTTAAATGGATTGAGCTCCTAAAAAAAAAAAAAAAAAAGAAAAAAAAGAAAAAAAGCCTTTGTATCAGGGTTGGGTTGTGTGGTTTTTTTCACTTCGGTGAAGTGAGGGTTGAACTGGCTTTGAGAGGATGTTTTTGAGGTGGGAGAGTCGCAAACCCAAAGCCTCCCTCTCCCGATCGTTCACCAGAGGGCACTGCACGATGTGCCGGGAACTGCCGACGATCCCAGCGGAGCTTCGTCAGGATTTGGGGGTTTCCTGCGTATAGGGAGCGTTTGGAGACATGTCTTAGGACCTCCAGACGTGTCTCAGGACTTCCAGACGTGCCTCAGGGCTTCCTCCCGCTGGGGATGCCGTCACGGCAGGTTTGGCTCAGTCACCACCCCCAGGTGAGCACAAGGGCTCACCCCACAGTGAGGGACACCCCACAGTCCCAAACTGGGGACAATTGCTGCTGGGGGTGGCCCAGGGTGCCAGCAGCTCCTGGCAGGAGGCATCTCCCCCCCTGGCTCCCAGCCCTGAGGGTGGGCAGGGGCAGGAGCTGTCCCGGGCTGGGCTGGCCAGACCCCTCAGGCCTTTCCCACCCTGTGCCTTGGTGTCCCAGCTCCATCCACTGAGGCTGCTGCCTCCAGCAAAAGCTTCTGGGAGAAGAACCTCTGCTCCAAAACCAGGCCTGGAGCTGTGTCAGGGCAGGCTCAGGTGGGATCTCAGAAAAAGGTTCTTCCCCCAGAGGGTGGTTGGCACTGAACAGGCTCCCCAGGGCAGTGGGCACAGCCCCAAGGCTGCCAGAGCTGCAGGAGCGCTCAGGGACAGGGTGGGATTGTTGGGGTGTCTGTGCAGGGTCAGGATCTGGACTGGATGATCCTTGTGGGTCCCTCCCAGCTCAGGGTATCCCATGGCTCTATAATCTGGATCATCCTTCTCTGCACTCGTTGCCCTCAGCCCATTTTCATCAGGTGCCTGCTTGTTTCCCAGGGTGCCCAGCACAGCAGCAGCCCTGGCTTTGACTTCTGGTTCCCCTTCATTTCTCCCAAAGTGTTCTTTATTTTTTTTTCCATGTTTTAACAGCTGAGCTCGTGTGTGAAGTGCCACCACTTCAATCCTTCCCCCTTCAACTGGAGAAACTGGTGCCCTCCAGGCTGTGAATCCCAGGGGGAGGTGAGGGCAGAGCAGTGTTTCCATGGTGGGTAATGCTGGGAGCACTTCCCTGGCTGGTGGCAGCAAGAGGACAAGGCTGGAGAGTCAAACAGCCTTTCTTGACCTTTAATTAAGCCATGGAAGTCATGCAGATGAGGATTCCTACAATCCACACAAACCCTCTGGGACTGGGATTGCACTCTTAGCACATCCCACACTGTGCAGCCTCTGGAGCTGCCAGGAGCTCCAAAGGAATGATGGAGCTGGAAACCTGCTCCTACTCCTGCACCTGCTTTCTATTATTTGTGGGCAAAATGCTGACACTCCTTGAACAACCAGGAGGGGAAAACCTCCCCTGGGGAAGGAGGTGTTTGTGAGGGGTGTCCTGCTGGCGTCTCCTTGGATAATCCTTCGGGGAAGGGAGTGGAGCAGGACAGCCCTTCTCTGCTCATGGAGGAGGCCAGGGGATTATCCCTAAACCCTCTCCTGGCTGGGGGATTTCCTGCCTGGAAAGATGTGTTCATGCCCTGGGAATGCTCATGGATGTGCCTCTAAATCCAGCTGGGAAAAGTCCCAAGCTCCTGGAGGATGGTGCCATGGATGTGATTCAGGAGAGCCCAGGTTTGGTGTCTGGGCTCTGGGAATGGGCTGGAAAGGAACAGCTGTGGCTGAGCAAGTACCTGGGAACGAGCTTTCCATGTGGGTGTCCCCCCTCCTGCCTTACTGGCACCACAGTGATCCTGGGCCCCCTCATTTCCAACATCCCTTTTGTCCTGGCAATCCTTGCAGGTCTTTCTCCAGGGTCTCACTCCCAGCTCAGGATGGTCCCTCTGGAAGTCCAGGATCAGGCTGGAGGGTTTCCTGAGCTCCTCTTCCCCCCCAACAACCCACCTGGCTGCACAGGGAGGGCTGTCCCTGCCTGGACAGTCATTTCTGCCCCACAACTGTCCCAAAACCACGAGCCAATGTGTGTTCAAAGGCACTTCCCTTGCACCCTCCATCCCTGAGGAGATCCTGGCTGGCCGCTGGGCAGAGCCTGGCCCTGGGACACCATGTCCCCTGCCTGTCCTCCCCAGCTCATTTAGGTTTGTCCCCCTCCCCTATTCAGGGCCCACCAGCACCTTCCCCCCAAAAAGGGGAGCTGGGGGGTCCATGGGCTGCTCTCCTGCTTTTCCCCCAGCGAGGGACAACCAGCAGAGAGGATTCCCAGGAGCCTGAGGAGGAGGGAAGGGCCACCTGAAGGGTTAATCCATGTTCTCCAGGACCTGAATTGAATCGATGTAATCCCACACACGCTAATGGAAGCTCTGTATGATGATATTGGTTGTTGTCATGTCCTCGTCCTTCAATTATTTGATTCATTCACATTTCGGATAAATACAGGATTAACCCAAAAGGAGGGTTTAGGAGGGAGAACCTCTTACTCTTTAATTTTAATCTAAAATGAGTTCAAGGAATTCACTCTGGTGATTGAGGGGAGGTGATTTAGGGAAGGATAAAGGCACAGGGGAGCAGCTTGGGGATGGATGGGGCCTGGGACACCCTGGTCGCCAATCTCTGCTTCAAATAAACCCAACACATCTCTCTTCTTTCTCCTCTCCCCTCCAAGACCTCTTATTAAGCTCTTCCTCCCAAAATTCTGGGTTTAGCATAGTTTTTTCTTTCCTTTTTATTTTTTTTTTTACCTGGGCAGACCCTCAGGACATCTCCTCTCCTCTGGGCGCTGCACTGACATATGAATTAAGGCTGATGAACATCAACAAGCCAGGTTCAAGGTGAAGGAGCTTCATCCCACTCCTCAGAGGTGCTGAGAAGCTCCTCTGCAGCTCCTGGGAGGTGCTGGAGTAGGAAGGTCCCAACCCTGCCCTGAGCAGCCCCAGGCAGAGCCAGCAATGCCCAGAGGCACAGCCCACCAAACAACCTCTGGGTGGCCCTCGGGGACCCACCCAGGGGGGCACTGGGGTCGTGCCTTTGCCTTTGAGGATTTCTTTGCACGGGGCAGAGGAAACTCCAGTCCCAACCGGTATTTTGGGTGGGCTGCCCCCACCCCCGGGGCTCAGCGCCCGCTGGCACTGTGGGGAGACAAGGCGACAGGTGACCAAACTCCTCGGGGCGGGGTGGGGTGAGGGTGGGTGATGCCGGAGGTGACTCGCAGCCCCTCCTGGGCGCTCTGAGCAGCGGGGTCTGTCCATCCCCACGTGTGAGGGCTGGGCAGTCACGGCTCAGCCCCGTTCCCCTGCCAGCCCAGCACCTTCCAGCCGGCAGGGAACACTCAGGAGAGCTCCCTGCGCTTCCCTCCGCCCTGGGATCCCGAAATGAGGCCAGATTTTGCATAGATTGATGCTGCTGTGCTGGAAAGGATGACGCAGAGCCATTGCCATGGAGACAGAAAGCCAAGGTAAGGAGCCACACAGCTCCTGGCAGCAGCATCCCCGGAGCGGGGCCCTCACCCCGAGTCCCGCAGCGGCTGCGAGGCACAAACCCCGGCTGCAACCGCGGAGCTCGGCATCGAACCGGGACTTTTATTTAAAGCCATAAAATGGGATGTAAATATTCCAGCACAGGTTGAAACCTTCCCTCCTCCTCCTCCTCCTCCTCCTCCTCCTCCTCCTCCTCCTCCTCCTCCTGCTGCTGCTGTGCTCGCAGGGAGGATTGGGGCGCGGGCTGCGCCCGATGCAGGTTACACAATTGGGGAGCCTTAAAGTCGTGCTTAGCATTTTAGGCAATAATAGCTCCACTTCAAAGAATTGCTTAATGACTCTTTCGCTGAGCCCTCCCTCATGCGAGAGCCGAGCAGGAGCTCCTCAAAACCCAGTTAGAGCTGAGAGCACAGTGCGGCTCTGGGAACGGCACTTTGTGGGGCAGGAGCAGCCCGAGGGCACAGCAGCCTCTGCTGGGGCATCCAGCGCTCCAAAATCCGCCCAGATCACACCAGAGGGAAGCACGGAAGGGCTGGAATGTGCTGGAAACGCCCCTGGCTGTCAGGGTATCATAGAATCCCAGAATGGTTTGGGTTGTCCTGCTCCTGGTGG
Organism: Myiotriccus ornatus; assembly: GCA_036023395.1. Lineage (NCBI taxonomy): Eukaryota > Metazoa > Chordata > Aves > Passeriformes > Tyrannidae > Myiotriccus > Myiotriccus ornatus. Next base: position 10,144,189 of record JAYRBT010000051.1, on the reverse strand, counting down.
ATTTTCGTACCTTTGGGGTCACTTTGTGCTCTTTGGGGAGGACACAGAGCCTGCACCCTCGTGTAGGATGGACTAAGTCAACATGTTAGTTGTGTTACAAGACCCCACAGCCACATCTCCCCCTCTGTGGGGTTTCTCCAAGTGCTGTGTCACCAGTTTTCCCTCCAATGTGGCCAAACCCAGCCCTGGAGCCGTCCATGCCCAGCTCCAGGATCCCTGTCCTGGAGCCACCAGCCCTGCTGGGTGACTCTGGGGGTGCTGGACAGACCCAGCCCTGACATGGACAATGTGAACCTTCTAACTAAAGATCATCCAGTCCCACCCCCTGCCATGGGCAGGAACACCTTCCACGAGCCCAGGCTGTTCAACCTGGCCTTGGACACTCCCAGGGATGGGGCAGACACAGCTTCTCTGGGCAACCTGTGCCAGGGCCTCCCCACCCTCATGGGGAAGAATTCCTTCCCAATATCTGACCCAAATTTCCCCTCTGGCAGTTTGAAGCCATTCCCCCTTGTCCTGTCCCTCCAGGCCCTTGTAAACAGTCTCTCTTCACCTTCCTCGTAGCTCCTTCAGATCCTGGAAGGACACAATTAGGTCACCCCAAAGCCACCTTTTGTCTAGGCTGGATAATCCCAACTCTCCCAGTCTTTTCTCCCATCAGAGCTGCTCCATCCCTCTGATCATCCTGGGGGGCTCTGGAGGAGGTGCTGCTGCCACGTGCAAACATCTGAACACCCATTTGCTGCTCGTCTCCTCTTCCAGCCCCTTTCCTTGGCTCCCGGTGGGCTGGGAAGCAGGAGATGCCATGAAAACATGGAAACTATTTGCCATGCCCTTCTCCTCTGTGGTTTAGCTCAGATGGAGAAGGCAGTGGTTGGGCTCACAGGGACTGAGATTCCACTGTCCATGTCAGGGCTGGGTCTGTCCAGCACCCCCAGGGCCACCCAGCAGGACTGGTGGCTCCAGGACAGGGATCCTGGAGCTGGGCATGGACTGCTCCAGGGCTGGGTTTGGCCACATTGGAGGGAGAACTGGTGACACAGCACATGGAAAACCCCCAGAGGGGAATGTGGCTGTGGGGGTCTTGTGACTAAACCAACATCTTACTCCATCCTACATGGGGGTGCAGGCTCTGTGTCCTCCCAGAAGAGCACAAAGTGACCCCAAAAGTATGAGAAATGCCCCAAGAATAGTCCAGTGTGGGCTCTTGGCTGAGGTTTTCTTTGGGTAAAGGGCCAAGGGATGGCGGTCACGTCGTGGCCCCGGCCCAGGCTGGTAGGTGGGAATTGCTGGGCCCTGCAGACCCATCCAGCCCTGCAGGTGCTGTGTGGGGAGGTCACTCCCAGGATCAGAACAGATTGCATGAACACAGCCTTGGTGGGGTTCAGGTGAGCGTTTTCCTGATTTGAGGCAATTTGAGATTTTCCAGCTGCGTCTCTAACTCAGCTGAAGGCAAAAAAAAACCCAGTCCAACAGCTCTGTGAACAGCAGAACCAACAGGATCTGTTTTCCTTCAGACTTAGAACCTCAAAATCTTTACCCAGGACACCCAACTCCCTCACCAGTTTGGCAGAGAACTTGCCCAGGGCAGAGGTGGAGTCACCACCCCTGGTGGCATTTAACACGCGTGGATGTGGCTCTTGGGGACAGGGGTGGGGGGTGGCCTTGGCAGTGCTGGGGGACTGTTGGACTCCATGATCTCAGAGGGCTTTCCCAACCTGTGATCCTGTGGTTGCTGATGGGCTGGACAGGGACGTGTGACAGAGCTGATTTGTCTCGTCCTCTCCCCGATGTTATTTTGGGCTTTCTCACTTCTCCAACCGCTCGTCAGGAAACCTGCTGGAAGAGCAGATCCCTGAGATCTCTGCTCCAGTTTGAAATCGAGCTTCAGTGGGCCAATACATGCAAAAATCAAGCAGGATGGACAGTTTGCACTGGCTCTGTGACCTTGGCTTTTCCTCAGACTAAAGTTGGGAACAGCCCTAAGCCGAGGGCAGTTGTTCAACCCGTCAGCACACGGTCCCCCAGTTCTCCTTTTACATTTTGAGAACCTAAAGCAGCCCATCAATAAGGGTTTTTTTCTGCTTCCACTGTCAGTTAGAGGCTGATTTATGTCCTCAAGCAGCGTGCTTTAGGTCTCCTTCCCATTTTTCTTCCCAGCTGCTTTGCAGTGCCAGCAGGGATTCCCATCATTTACCCACGTGCAGCCCCTCCCTGGGCTCAGCCCTTGCTGTCAGGGTGTCTTGCACAAAATATCACCCAGTGGAAACAAAAAAAATCCCTTCCCCCCCCCCCCCACATTTTCAGTTTTGAACAGCCCTGAGTTGGAGCAGAGATACTGCTTTTTATTGGTCTTTATCACATCCCCTTGCAGCAGACACAGTAAAGATTAGTTTTATGCTGATTTCTGTCTTACAAATCCTGGTGAAGGTTTTTTTTTTTATATAGCAAGCTCTGCAACTTCTGAAGGGTTGTCTCCTTACAGAACAGCCTGGCATTGATCAGGGTCAAGGTCAGGGAGAAGCCAGTGAGACAGATGGACACACGCACGTGGCATAAACTTGTTTAATTTACAAATCTGGGTGAAAATGAATAATTTGTGATTAAATTAATTAAATACCGCTTTATTCTGAGAGATGGATGAGAACTTTCTCCATGACCTGAGCTTGGACATCAAAGTCCCAGACGGATTTGGAAAGTCAGCAAAAGGAGACTGGGAACAGATATGCAAAAGTGGATTAAACACCAGCTTCCCCATGTTTAACTAGGTTTTTTTTGTTTGTTTCCAAATTCCTTTTGAAGTTCTAAAAAAAAGAAAAAATAATCCCCTGGTGACACTTGGTGCAAAGCAAACAGGGTTCTCAAAGCTTTGAGTTGGAATCCAGGAGACCAAACCCCTGCCTACAGGTTTGCAGCATGTTTTATTCTGTTTGCTTTTCATCTTCACGAAAGGGCCGTAATTTAATTGCAAAAGCAAGGGGAGGTTTTCGTGGCCTGACACGATGTTGCACTTGGAGAGTCCATCTGAGCAGGTCCTCTGAGTGCTGCTCCCATGTCAGCACAAAAAGGGTTATCACACCAACTCCCCTTTGGATTGTGGGTTGACTGAATCAGGTGCAGGGGCTCCAGCCAGCCTGGTTGTCCTGGAGAAAGATGTTCCATCAATAAACCCTCCAGCTTGTGCCCTGGGAAACCCTGAGCGAGAGAGGCAGCAAGGGGCTCTTCCAGCCTCGAAACCGGAGTGAGTGAGATGGTTTCCCCCTCCAGAAAATGTGGTGGAGAGAGCAGAGATGCATCAAAACATGCAGCTATGGCAGAAGTGAACACAGCTTGGCTCAGAGAGCGACCCTGGCCACGTGCTTGGCCACTCCTCACCTTCCCAGCAGCCTCACAGAAATAGTCGGGTTGGTTGGAGACCATCCAGTCCAACTTGCAATCCAACATCACCTTGTCTACTAGACCAGGACAGCAAGAGCCACATCCAATCTCTTAAACACCTCCAGGGACAGTGACTCCTCCACCTCCTCCCCGTGGTTTGGGTTGGAAAAGGAATTTAGCGGCAACACAACGTGGTTTCTGGACAAGATCCTGCACAGCTCTGCGTGTCACTGGTGGGTTTTCTGCCACCCCATGGCTTGGAGCACATCTCCCCTGTCCCTGCCCCCTTCCCACCCTGCCTGGGAGCCTCAGACCCGAGATCTGGGGAAGGGTGGTGGGGCTGGTGTAAATAAGAGAAGACCCAGGGTCTGATCCAGTCTCCTGATTCAGCTTCTCTCCCCTGCAGTGCCTCTGCCTTGGTGCTGTTTGATATCTCCAGCTCTATCTTTCAATCTCATCCCCAGAAACCTGCAAACATTGATTTCTGCCTGAGATTAAATATCCACATAGCTACAGGCTCTCCAGGAGACTTGTCCTGCAGGGACAGACCCAGATGGTGTCAAGTGCAAGGTTGAGGTTGGTGGAAAAGTGGAAGACTGAAGTTCTAGATGTCAGAAAACCTTCAGTGAACCAAACTTCACATTTAATGGTGCCTACAACTTCCTTGTGAGGGGAATAAGAGGGACAAGCCCTGAGCTCTGCTCTGGGGGGACCAGGGACAGCCCCCAGGGAATGGCTGGAGCTGTGTCAGGGCAGGCTCAGGTG
>JAYRBT010000051.1:10097482-10109443 GCA_036023395.1 Myiotriccus ornatus | reverse complement strand
GGCGGAGGGGGGGCCCGGCCGCACGGTTGGCCGCGGCGGAGGGTGGTCCCAGCCGGGCGCTGCGCCGCCGCCCTGGCCGGGGGTGCCGGGGGGAGCGCGGCGCGGCGCGGCGGGGCTCGGGCTGCGCTCGGGGGGCTGCGGGGGCCATGGGGCGCTGAGCCGGGGCTGCCGCGCCGCGCCGCACCCCTCCACCTCCTCCGCCGCCAGCACCCCCTCTTTGCGTTTCGTTTCTTCGCTCCTTTTCTTTGATTCCATCCGTTTTTCGTGGGGGTTTTATATATATATATTTTTTTTTTCTCTCCCTCTCTCCGCCATCCTCGCCGCCCAGATCTCTCTCTCTGTGCCTCCTCCCTCCTTTGGATAAGTCGGCTAAAGGAGAGATCTGGAGTGGGGAGGGGGGGGATAGTGGAGCCGAGCAAACCTGTGGCGGAGGAGCCGGCGGGTGGAGAGGTGAGTCGAGGAGGTGGCGAAGGATGGGGAGCAGAGGGTGCCCCCCAGGCGGGGAGGGGAGGGTTGGGAAGGTGCCGGCCGTGCCAACGCGGTGCCCTCCCCTGCCCGGCTGGGGGGCACCCGCTGCTCCAGCGGGGACCGACCTGTTGGGGGGTTCATCCCACCCTCCCAGCGCTCAGACGGGGCGGGAGCTGCGCCGTCCCCCGCGGGGCACAGCGTGGTCCGCGGGCGGCCACGGGGGGTCTGCGGGTGTGGATGCTCGGGATGCTCATCCCCTCCAGGCGGGAACACTCGGTACCCCATCCCCTGGCGTGTGCGGCTAATTCCCGGTTCCCCCCCCCGCCGCCTCTCCTGGGCTGTGTGCGGCTGTGGGCGTACACACGGGTGTTTGTGGAGTTGCCATGGAGCAGCAGAACAGCACTTTTGCTGCCCAGAAAACCTTTTTTCTTAATTTCTTGGCCCTCTCCCGGTTCGCGCCGTGGGTGATGTAATGAGAGCTCGGTGTCTATGCGATGTCCTGCTCCTGTGGAGTTCCACGGGAATGGAGAGCCCAGAGCAGAGGGAGCAGCCGCCATCTGTTTGAATAGATGGGTCCTAATGAATCTGTCAAAACCGACAAACGTCCTCGACAGAGGAATTTGGCCCCAAACACCTCCTGATGCCGCTGTCGGCAACCAAAAGGCTCCCGGAGCGAGTCCTGCCTGTCACCCAGCTCCTGCCCGGAGCTGTAATTTATTCAGCCCATCCCCGGTTTATTTCAGCTCTAATTTCAAGGCCAGGTTTAACACCTGATTTGCAATGATTGCCTCCTGATTTCCCCGCCGAAGGGCTGCGCTGAGGGCGTCTGAGCTGCCGCTGTGTCCTGAGCGTGAGCTGTTCCTCCTGTTACTCACCAGCAGCTCAGACCTTTTCCACCCACCAAGTTTGAGTGTTTCCCGTGGAGCGGCTGCCTCCCCCCGAGCACCCGCCGCGCTGTGTCGCACTATTTCACCGGGTGCCTCGCAAGCTTTGCCTCTCAGTGGCTTTTGGAGAGTGTTGGAAGTCGGCAGGATCCAGATGGGCTCCGTCGGGAATGCTAGCGGGACGGGAGCGGCGCCGGGAGCGGCTCGCTGAGCTCTGGCCGGGCTGGGCTCGCCTGGAACTCCGCGGGAGGAGAGGTGTGTGATCCTGGGTGGCTTTGCCGGACTCCACGAGGATCTGCTCGGTGCCTGGGAAATCGAATTCCCCCATTGTTCAGCTGTAAAATAGCTGCACCAGGCCGTGATTGGCAAAGGACTGGATGCCCAGGTTGCTTACATCACGTAGGCAGCTGCCACCGAAATGACACACTTGATTGAAGGCCAAAAGAACCATATACGTAACTGCCTGTGATTAAGCTCCATATGATGCCTCAGAGCAAGTAAAAACCCCTCCTTCATCTCATCTTGCTTGTAACGAGACAGCCGTTGCAGGGATATCATTTGGGTCATGTGGTGGCTTTTGGGGGATTTTTTGGGGTTGTTTTGGGCTGGGTTTTTTTTTGCTTCTGGCTGTAAACTTCCATGACCTGCACCAATCTGCTGTTGCACCCTTGCGTGATGCCCCATGAGAGCCTGGTGCTGTAGGTGTGCTGGTAGCTGGGAATACAGATTTTATCAGGTAAGAGCTCCCAATGCCATCTTTTTATCAAGGAATATTCCAGCTTGTTTCTTCTGGGGAGGGAGAGGGTCCTTGCATGTGCCCTGACCCGCGTGTGCGCGGTGGGACTTTATTTCTGGGAAGGGTTTGGCAAGGGAAGGTTCGTCTTTGCAGTGTTGGGACTCCTGGTGGGGGCTTAACTGTTTCCTCAGAGGATGGACTGGACCTGTAGCCAAATCCTCTCTGCACTGCACCTGTAGATAAAGGCTCTGCTCTGACTCCAGGGAGGTGGTCTGTGTGTCTCCGGGCAGAATCCGATCGGGAGGTGAGGGATGGGGAAGGGTGGTGGATCCCGGCCAAATCCTGCTCCAGGTGAAGCTTCGAGGTGCTGTAAGGACCTCAGGGGTCTCTGCAGGGAGGGGTCTGCTCCTGTATCCTCAGTGGTGTGCAGACCTCTCCTGGTTTTCTCACAACATCTTCCTTAACTTTCCGGAGGGGCAGGATCAGGCCGGGGCTCGATCCTGCGAACTGGTGTCAGCGGGGAACAAAAGCACTTTGCAAGCCCTGCCATCGAATCCCAGGGCAAAACTTGGCTTGTAAAGGGGGGGAGGGGAGGGAAAGGGAAATAGTTGGCCCAAATTTAACCAAAACCTTCTTCCTTCCCCGTCTCAGCGGGGTGGGGAGTCGGGGTCGTGCCTCCTCACTCCGAACTCACACTCTTCATTGTCATGCAGGTTTTGTCCAATCATAATGTGCTGGAGGATTGTGCTGATGCAGCTTATTGCTACCAGTTCATGATAGATAGATAGATACATAAATATAGATGGATTTCTAAACAACATTTTGGTGGCTGCTTGTCCGGGCTTTCCTTCCTCAGCCCAAACCCCAGCCCCGTGTTGGGCTTTAAATGGCTGGTCCTGTGCATCTCCCACAGCCTCCAGAAAACCTGCCCCTGTAAGTTCAACTGCAATGCAAGTCTTCTCATTGTATTTTGCTTTAAAATCCTGGCTTGACCCATAGCAAGAGGATGGCAGTGTGCATGTTTTACCTGCCAGAGTTGTCGTGAACTGGACAAAAAGCCCCCCGGGGGGAACTGCTGGGGTTAGAAATACCGGCAAACATCCTTTTAGCCCCTTCGTGCACATGGAACTTTTATTGATCTGGCATGAAATATGGCAGGCAATCTGTTAGGAGATGGAAAAGGAACCAGGCAGAGCCTTTTCAGCAAATGTTGGGGATGTTGGGAGGGTCTGAGAGCGCTCACTTTAACCAGGTGCATTCTTAAGGTAAACCGAAAGGATTTTTTTGTGAGTCAGTTCAGTTTTATACAGTCCCCAGCTATTAACCCATACCTTGGTTAACTCAGCAGCGGACTGGGGAGATTGATCATATGGAGAAGCTCTGCAAGGTTGGGAGGGTTTCACTGTTTTTTTTAACCTGTGAATGTGGTTAATGATAAAAGTGTAAGCAAGAAACTAAAGTAAATGCTGGGTATTATGCAATAGTTCTTGGGCTATCATGGACAGAGGGCAATAGAAACAAACTGCTTTACAGGTCTGCTTTTAATTAAATGTAGCCTACTTTGATAAAAGCACTAAAATGTGAAAATATTTCTCAGAATAAAGGCATTAAGCAGTGGCAATAAAAGCCACAGTGTGGTTGAACCTGAAGTCCACGGGCAGGACGTGGAAAATGTAGAGAAATTCAGGGGGTGGTTCTAAAACTGCCCTCTCATTCCTTGAACTTAATATCTGCTTGTGGAGGCTTGCTGGGCATGATTGCATATACATTTTTATAGCATGATAAAAGAAAGGAGCCCTTAAACATCTGCACTGCATGTTGTCCTTAGGTCTGCTCACAGCTGAGGCTTCCAGGCAGCTCAGACCTCCCTTTTCCAGACATTACCGAGCCATTTAACCTGCATGGGGGGTTTGGACCCGTGCTGTTTGTTGCCTGTAACCTCCTCCTGCTGGGTTGGCATCTCAGCAGCTTCAGGGGGTGTCTCCCGGGGTTCAAAGTGGGGTGACAAGGGGCAGAAGCTGCCAGGTTTGTGTCTGAACCCCAGCAGTGAGCGATGGCCGGCGGCGCTGGGGGAGCTGCTGGTTTGGGGCTTTCTGAGCCACCCTTTTTCCTTCCCCTCCTGTTTATTGAACTCCTTCTCCTCCTGTTTATTGAAGCCCTTCTCCAGCGTCTCTGCAGAAGGGGGGATGGATATTTAGAAATGCACCAAGCCCCAAAATGAGGCTGCTTTGCCTTTTAAAGGGACGCTGGGTTAGCCCGTGGTCACTCAGGTCCTGGAGGAGGCTCGTGTGGGAGGACACAGGTGACAGTGCTGTGGGCATGTGTGTGCAGGGAGAGCTCTGTGTGCCAACAGTTTCCTTGGGATCTCTTTATCCTGGATGCTGGCACATTAAACATTGATGTGAGCAAGCCTGAGGAGCTGGAACGTTGTCCAGCTGAGGGAACGGCCGCCACTGATGTCCTGCAGAAACTCCACTTTGGCTTCATTCCTTCCTAACCCAAATTCCCTGTGTTTGTACTCCTCCCTGCCCAGGCCTGATCCTGCAAACAGGTCAGTAGGGCAGAGCCTCCCTGAAGACGAGGATCCTCTTTAATGAGCTCCTCTGCACTCTGCTTGCAGGACCGGGGCTGTTTGCACAGATCCCAGAAGGGTTTGAGGGGTCACCTCACCCTACACAGCCCCAAACAGCTGAGAACACAGCTCAGGGGAGCACTGGTGCTCCCACCCTGTCCCAGTGCAGGGAACTGGAGTTGCTGTGGCTCCTGAGGGAAGTGTGTCCCATGGGCACAGGTTTAAAACCTGGACATGTTTGTCCTGCTAATTGGCACCTCCTCGAAGGGTTTGAAGATGGATCCAGAGGCTCCCAGGGATGTCACAGTAATGTGTTCTTGGAGGTATATTTATATATTCAGCCTTGATCTTGGATACTCTGCTCTGACCCCTTTTAAAAGCGACACTTGAAGAAAAATGGCCTCTCCACACTCTTTTTTTCCCTCTGCATATTGTTGACCTCTTCCAGGGCACTGATGTCCCCCCGGGAGAGCTGTCATCAACTGCTATGCAAATGAGATTCCTACTAGTTGATCAACCCTGCCAGGTATTAAGGTTGGGAACAGCCAGCCCAAAAGCAAATCCCAGGAAAAACAAGCGAATGAAGTCTCCAGAACTGTTTCCAATTATTCAGCCTCGCTGCCTCTCCTTGTGTTTCCAGAAGAAGCATGCAAGTCTCTCTGGGTCGAGCTTGTTTACAGAGTGCTTGTGGCTTTAAAACCCAGCCAGCATCAGGTTTCTGTTGTACATTTCCTGCAAATAAATGCTGAAATAAAAATAAGGACACTGTAATTTGTGCCACCCCAAGAGCTAAATATTGTGCTCCAGCAGGAAATGAGCGTTTGGGTTTCTTGGAGCAGCTTTTACTACTCCCAGTCTTCCAAAGACCGGGAGCTTGCAAGGAAAGGAGCACAGACTTACTCCCTCTGATGGGATCTGGTTCCTTGGGAATTAAGGTTGTGGATGATGAGGTGCTCCAGGACATGCTCAGATCTGGCTGAGTCCAAGTGCTTTCCAGATCTTATCCCTTGGAGAGGGTCCAGTCCCAGTGACTGTGCACGTAGGGGGGTCACTGAGGTTTGGGGGTTTATAAACTCTTGCCATAAACAGCTAAACAGTGCAGTGGTTGGTGTTAAACAGCTGCTCTGGATGGATGATGGATGGATGGATGGATGGATGGATGGAAGGATGAGGGGATTCATTCCCAGGTCACATTTGCCAGTAGTGCTGCAAGTCCTGTGTGTTCAAAGGCAGCTGATACTTCCAGTTTTCTGCAGGAGTGAAATCCTGAGCACAACAACCTCTGAACCCTCTCTAACCACAGCCCAGTCCTGGTTTGGTGCTAGTTAATAGCCAGCCTGGAAGTGGTTCTGGAAGCTTCTTGTTGGAGCAGGTCTTTGTTTGGGTCAGTTGATCCTCTCCCAGCAAGAGAACTGGGATCTTCTTTGTGAATCTATATCCTCTTTGTGAATCTGGATCACCTTTTTTGTGAATCTGGATCCTCTCTTTTTTTGTGATTCTGGATCCTCTTTTTTGTGAATCTGGATCCTCCTCTAAAGCTGGGCCATCAGATGTGCTTGAAGACACTTTTCCAAGGGAATTAATAGCCCTGAATGTTTGCAGTGGGGAAGTGCTTGGAGCGTGCCTTGGTTTGATCCACCTCAATTTATATGAAAATGATTCCAGAGTTATGGGTGCCCTCATCTCTTTAATTACCTTCTGCCTGTTTATATATGTTGGTGGCTCCAGTTCTCAGAGCTCCCAGGGAGCTTTCTGTAGGAACCATCAGCTCTTGCTTTTAAAAACCAACCCTCACCAGCTGTCTAAAAGCCTCTTTTAAAGAAGAGGACTCCCATAAGTCATATTTACTGGGAGTAATTAATTGTCCCGTTAAAAACCCCAAATGTTTTGGCATTTCACTAATAATACGTAACCAAGAGGCTGTTTGGAGTGTGTTACTTTGTTAAATCCGCTGTGAAAATGGTCGTTATTGATAGATTGCATGTTTATAATTACTCCTCCGTGACGCACTGGGCCTGTTATGAATAACCCATTGTATATTGTTTTCTGAACTGGGGTGTTTGCTCAGCGCGCTGGGGGTGCCAGGAATCGCTGCTGGTGGTGTCTCCCTGCCTGATTTATGCCTGGGAAGGGAACTGGACACGAGTAAATGAACAGAAGCTCAGAGAACTCCCCTCCAGACACGCTCAATAAGCAAACACTCAGCAGCTGGGAGAGGAGAAAAGTTAAGGAGAGCGGGGGAGCGTGTTGGGAACGCGTCAGGGAGATGCACAAGTGGCATTTCCTCCTGGCTTTTGCTCCTCAGCTCAGCTCAAAGCTCGGGGAGGATTTTTTTTTTTCTTCTCTCCCTGCCAACAAAGAGCACCATCAGTTAGTTCTTTGTGATCTACTTGCGTTCTGCTCAGAAAAAAAAAAACCACGAGCCAAGCGTTGCAGGGAGAGAGAGAGAAACCCGAGCTTTTTGTGTTTGAACGGCCGGGACAGCAGAGGGGGTTGGTGTGATGGGCTGGAAGGTGGGAATGATGGGACAAAGCCTCTCCTGCACCTCAGCCCTGAGCTGGTCACTCATTTAGACATCTCAGTGTCGACTTTGTCGTCCCCCCATCCCCTGAGTGCTGGGGGAGATGATTGCTGGGCGCTTTGCAGCCTCCCCAGGGGTGAAGGTTTCACTTCCAAACTGATTTTTTTTTGTGTGTTTCCAGGTGAATTAGGAGAGGGGGAAAGGGAGGAAGGTTTGGAGGGGTTTGTTGTGTGGAAGACAGGAAGGTTTGGAGATTTTCTGCAGGACAGGAGACATGAGCACAACAACCTCTAAACCCTCTCTCACCACAGCCCAGTCCTGGTTTAGTGCTAGTTAATAACCAGCCTGGAAGTGGTTCTGGAAGCTTCTTGTTGCGACAGGTCTTTGTTTGGGTCAGTTGATCCTCTCCCAGCAAGAGAACTGGGATCTTCTCTTTGTGGATCTGGATCCTCTCTGCATGGATCTGGATCCTCTTTCAGAGCTGGGCTCCCCTGTGTCTCTGCAGGCTGCCAGGGAGCCCCTGGGTGGGCACAGGGTGGGCATCACCTCCCCTTGAAGTATTACCTGGACAATTTGGGCAGAGAAGATGAAATCCAGGTGAGGTGGAAGTGCTGAGGGAGCTGGAGGGTCCATCAGCTGCCCGTGTTCTGCTCTCAGCCCCTCAGCAGCTCCATCCTCACAGACTCCTGGTTTTTAAGGCCCAAGAGGAGTGTCAGAGCCTCTGAGGTGGAAAACAATCAATCACAAGCTGGTATTTCTCACCCTGTTAACTCCAACGCCAGCTCAGGAGCTTGTGCTTGGCTCAAGTGCATCTTCCACGAGGCATCAGGGGCTTGTCAGGGACCAGACAGGACGTGTCACTCCCTCTGCTCATTTGTTCCAGTGGTTAATCACCTTTGCCATTAAAAACTCTGCCTTCATTTCCAATCTGCATGTTTATGGCCTTCAGCTTCCCACCACGGGAGCCCTGCACGGGGACATTTCAGAGCTGTTTTTAGCCTGGGTTGGTTTTCTCTCACAAATTCTTACCTCCTGAAACGGCCTTTTTTTGGAAGCCCCTGAGTGATGGACACCACGTTGGGATGGACACCGTCCATGGGCCTGTTGTCTTGTGGAGGAGCTGCACCCACAGGAGGGAACAGGACACCCTGCAGCCTCCCCACGGATAAAAGTTTCGTTTCCAAACTATTTTTCTTTTTTTTTTTCATGTTTCCAGGTGAATTATTAGAAGGGGGAAGAGATGAAGGCTTGGAGATTTTTATTGTCTGAAAGGGAGGAAGGTTTGGAGATTTTTGTTGCCCTTTTTTTTTTTACTTTTTAATGTCAGCTCAGAGGCTTCTTCCAAACCAACTGTGATTTATATGAAGATGGAAATTTTGGACTAACCTTGGCTAAACACAACTGGGGGCAGCAGCATCAGCAGCTGCATCTCAGTGACAGGAAGTGGGAGAGGGCAGCAAAAACCTTGGGATTTCTGGCTGCAAAAGGTGAGGATGAGTTTGGGAGCTGAGGGGAGCTTGGGGGAAAGGATGAAATGCTGGTGAGTGGGTTGTGATGGTTCTTTAATTAGGTTGAAGCCCGTTTGGGGATGGAAAGGGGTCTTTATCCCTGGAGATCCAGAGCTATCAGGGCCTTGCAGCCCTTTCCTCCTGGCAGTTTAAGCTGAGGATCAGCCCAGGCCACGGTTAAAAAACCACCAAACACCAGCTCTGGTTTAAAGCTGCCCCGCTGTGTCCTCACATGTTCAGCTGGCAGAAGGAGATGTGTGGATTTTATACTTGACCTGGCATCCTCAGCTCTCCCTTTCTGCCAGGATTCAAAGGCAGATGTGAAGCATCAGTTGTTTAGTGATGTGGTGTCTTTTAAAGTGACCTTCCTCTTCCTTTTCATCTCAAATTTACTGCAGAAGGTGGGGGGGTGGGGGGCTGAAAAAAACCAGCTCAAAATCTTCTGAAGCTCCTGTTGCTTTGTAGTCCTTGAACCTGGAAGTTGGTGGCTCTGAAGTGCCTCACATTACATTAGACTTGTCACTCAGATCTTGTTTTTTGCATTTCAGTTCCATCCTCGAATGCTGAAAACTGTCTGTTCGCAAAGTCTTTTCTGCCCAGTGATCACTTTATTGCTGGCATGTGCCAGCAACAGCTCCAGTTTCTTGGTCATTGCCTGAACCAGGGGAATATTTTCCTAGTCTTATGCCAATAAACAATCAGATCCAGCACGAATGCCACGTGCAGAAGGATGAGGGCACCGGGTTTGTGAAGGGTCAGGGCTGAAAGTGCCCCCAGGGGGCCAATTTTAATCTGTACCTGTATCACCCCCAGCAGCTGAATCGTGCATCTCATGTGTGTCATCCTTGTCAAAGGGATGAAATGAATCTGGATGGATTAATTTGCTGCAAGCACCGTGTGTGTCAGTGGTGGTTCCAGCTTTTGGTGGCCATCCATGCTCCCAGGCAGTGGGAGCACTGCTGTTTTCCAGACAGACTCTTTCAGAGGCAGCTTCAGGGCTCACCTGCACTCACAGCCCCTCAGACTTTGCATCACAGTCTGAGGAAATTTAGTTTCCAAAACTGGCCCAGGGTATTTATTGCTCTGTGACCAGCTGGGAGCAGGGAGGCTCTTGCTTTTCTCTCCCTGCAATAGATCTGTTTATGCACAGTCCAAATGTGCCTTTTCATGGTTTTTTGGGGGGGTTTGATACCAATAAAGATTGATATCAACAGTCAGAAAAAAACCCAAGCCATCCTCAAAGGTTTTCCTCCCTGGGAGGATCTATTTTAGGGGTTTCTTTTAAGGCTCTCTGTGCACCAGACCTTTTTTTTCCTCAGTTCCAAGGCCCCCTTTTACTGGATTTGGAGCTGCAGATCAAACCATCTGCCTGAGCCCTCAGCCCTGTGTCTCTTTACACACCTGAGCTGACACTGATTAAACAAGATTCTGCACTTTATTGCAGCAGCTTAAACCTTCACACCTTCCAGAGCTCTGCATCCTCAGAGCTCCCTCCCAATGCCAAGAGGAGCCTCTTTGAGCCCTTCAGGTTTTTCCTGTGGCACCTTGGGCTCATGTTGCATTTGAGGTGCCAAGTTTGTGCACAAAATAAATTAAAATAATAATAATAATAATAAAAAAAATCTTTAAAGCTGCTGTTGGCAAGAGGGAATGCAGGTGATAAGGGACAAAGTGACTCAGGGCTCTTCCTAGCACAGGGATGTTGCCAAAGCCACGTGTCTGCAGTGAAGCACTTGAGTTGTCTTCCCTTAACTATATTGGCTACAAACACAGATATTTAGTCCAGCTCAGTCTCTCCTAAGCCAGAGATTAATCCAGGGCTAACCATGACCTTGGAGAGAGGGAAGGGACTAGTGCATGGACAGCAACAAATGGAAAACAGAGCAGGAATAAGGATGGGAAGCTGGTCTTGTCCCCTGGCTGGTGTGTCATGCCCAGAGCAGGGAGCATCAAACAGCCCAGCAATTTCCCAGGTGATGCTCAGGGCTCTGTTTGCTCTGCCCTTGCCTTTGGATCCAGCTGGGTATCACACAGAAGGTAATGGCAGTGCTTCAGCCCTGGGGAAAAGGGGATCGTTTCCTCAGAAGTCACTGCTCTTCTTTGCTGTGGAGGTTGAAACGTTGCCGTGCCCAGGGAGAAGCATCTTTAACACCGGTACTTCATTTGATGAATTTTTAAAGGCTTTTGAAAGTGAGCTGAGGGATTTTACAGCTACTCTTCCAGCTTCCCAACCATCTGGTTGCCTCGTGGATTTTCTGTGAATTCCTGTATTTTCTTTAGCCCGTTTTCCTGAGGAAACAAAGCTTTTGCTGTTGTGCTGCTCGTGTGTGTTTGTCCACCCGTGTCTCTGTGTTTTCCTGCTCTTCCTGCTTGAACTCTCTGCTCAACCTCAGCCAGACTTGTGGGAGAAATGGAAAGCTCATCCCATGTTTCCTCATTTCCATGGGGCTGGTCA
Organism: Myiotriccus ornatus; assembly: GCA_036023395.1. Lineage (NCBI taxonomy): Eukaryota > Metazoa > Chordata > Aves > Passeriformes > Tyrannidae > Myiotriccus > Myiotriccus ornatus. The sequence goes on along the minus strand of JAYRBT010000051.1, from coordinate 10,098,299 downwards.
ACATCCAGCCTGGGGACCTGCTAGCCCAGGTTGTTACAACCCCCTGGGACCCACAGAATTCCAGCTGAATAAAGGCAAATGCACGTGGGACACCCAAACAGCTGCGAGTTATGTGCTTGAGGATGTTAAACCAAGATGTTAAACCAGGATCAACTCCTGGGCATCATTTTGTGCTGCACTTAGGAGGGAGTTTAACAATAAACCTTTTCCAAATTGGTAACTCCCAAGGGAGATCCAGGAATCAGTACAAATTAATCCTGATCCCATCTCGTTAATGATACTTGAGCTAAACCTTCCAGTTCAACATTCATGTGGATTTGGGGTCTGGAAGCCTTTTCAGAAAGCTGGGGAAGGATGCAAAGCATGGGGAGACATGTGAGCAGTGTTGAGATGTCTTTTTTTTTTTTTTTTAATCCTGATGGCAAATTGCTTATGAACATCTTCTGAATCTCCCAAATGGGGCTGTGCTGAGAGGCAGGAGGGGGGCTGGCAGAGCTGCCACCCGGCGTTCCGGGGGATGGAACCTGCTGGGGAGCTTGGCACAGGCCCTGCAACCTTGGCAAGGTACCATGGTAACGTTTCCAGACACATGTTTATGGGTTCTTTGAGGGCTTTTTGGTTAAATGTCAATGTTTTCATGAGATTATTCGAGGAGATTTCACGGCTCCAGAATCCCACTCTGCCTTCGGAAACTGCTTTCGGTTTGAGAGTGGTTCAGTGGAAAATCACAGAATCCCAGGATGTGCTGAGTTTGAGGGACCCCCAAGGATCCTGGAGTCCAACCCCCAGCCCTGCACAGGCCCAGCCCCAAGAGTCC
>JAYRBT010000051.1:10085655-10096111 GCA_036023395.1 Myiotriccus ornatus | reverse complement strand
GGGGGAAGAACCTTTTGCTGAGATCCAACCTGAGCCTGCCCTGACACAGCTCCAGCCATTCCCTGGGGGCTGTCCCTCGTCCCCACAGAGATGATGTGTCTGTCTTCACTGCTCAGAGATGCAGAGCAAAGCTCAGGGTTCAGTTCCCTGCTTGTTGTTCAGCTCTGGGAGTGGGGCAGGAGCTGAGGGACATCTGCCCTGGTCCCATCCAGAGAACAGGGAAATACTACAAATTTAACGTGTTGGAGAAGTAGAAACCTGTCAGCTCATTGCAGTCCAGAACTGAGCCCTGGGAAGGGCATCACCACAGCGTGGGATGGATCCCATCAGCACCAGATCACTCATGCTTTGAGCTTACCCAGGGTCTCACCATATGAAGGTTTCTGTGTTTCCAACATGGACATTCTGGTTAAATTCAAAATGAGCCTTTCACAGAATCCCAGAATGGTTTGGGTTCGAAGGAACCTCAAAGCCCATCCAGTCCCACCCCGTGCCATGGGCAGGGACACCTTCCACTAGCCCAGGTGGCTCCAAGGCCTTGAACACTTCCAGGGATGGGGGTTCCAGCCTGGACTGGTCTGGCTGTGCTAGGACAGGTCTTTTATCTCAGTCAGTCATCAGGCACCTTCATATTCCCCTGAAGCTCTCCATGTATTTCAACTCGGAGTGCTTTCCAAAACCTGCTGCTGTGTTTCATGAGCTCTCCCACAGCCCACCCTCCCTGTGCCCCTTTTTGCTGTTTCCTCCCCCTTTCAGGCCTGTTTTTGCCCTCAGGCTCCTCTCTGCAGGTTGCTGAGCGTGTCTGAGGAGCAGCTGCATGTCCTGGTTGGACACCCAGCACAGGAGGTCCAGTTCTGAGCATCCCTTGTTCAAACTGGAGCCAAGCTGAGAGCTGCTGAATTCCAGCTCTGAATCCCAGCAGCTCCGCAGGTTTTCTGGGGAATAATATTAGATCTTTAAAAAAACTAATATATACCTGGGTGGTAGAACTGAATCCAGGATTTCTCTCCCCAGGGTATCTTGGGTCTCCTCCAGCACTAAAACACATCCCAGGATCCCAGGGAGCTGATTTTAAACACTCCAGCCCTCAGGGGAGAGATGCATTGTCATTTTTTTTTTTTTTTACTGCTTGTAGAAGCAAAGGCAGGGAAAGTGATTTCAGAAATGCTTTAGTGAATTAAATGCACGGTTTGCTGCTGCTGCAGCTGGGGGGGAGCTCGGGGAGGGAGCACAGCCCAGGGCTGGGGCAGGAGGGTGGGGTGGGGCCGATGGTCCTTGTGGGTCCCTCCCAGCTCGGGATATTCTGGGATTACCTCGGATGTTTTTCAAGGCAAAACGAAGATCTGTCGTTCCCTGAATACTTTGTGGTGGGCTTGGAAACTAAGAAAGGGCTGGAAGTGTCTCTCCAGCCCTGCTGGTCAGGACCTAGCGTGGCACCAAAGCTGGGTGTCCCCGTGGGCAGGTAAAATTCCCACCTTCGTGCTGAGAAACGTGTCAGAGCCAGCAAGAGATCCCAAGGAAACACATTAATTGGCAAGTGCTGGGAAATTACAGATGTGCTTAATGAAAAAGAAAACCTTGTTTACGGTTTCTAATGTGCTGCTGAAGGAACTGGCTCCCAAATAAAAATACTTAAAGTTACGATTAGGATTTATTTACATAATTACTGCCAGAGACATTCCAGGGACGTGCTGAGCAGTGCAAGAGAAGCCTCCTGGCTCTCCTTCTTTGCTTCCCTGCGTCTCCAGGTTATTTTGCTCTTGGGGAGTCTATTAGAGCTGTTCCTGACTCAGTGAGGCAAGGAGGCATTTGTTACAGAATTAATTCATATATATATGTGAATATAGATTTGTTTTATTGACTGTGGTAGGAACATATGGCTGAGTAAGAGCCAGATCATCCTTGTAATTGGAGTGTTGGCTGGGGAAGGATTCAGGAGGTGGCACTTATGGCAAAGCAAGAATGTTCCATGGCTACAGTGAGGATGCCCTTGGAGTTTGTTTCTGAGGGGCTGTGACCCCCCAGGGATGTGAGCGAGATGTGCCAAAGCATAAGTCGATATTAATGGTGGGTTTCAACCCGTGCCCAGGGTGTCCTGGCCACCTGCCAGCCCCTGCAGAGCCCCTGGGCCGGGTCCTGGGGGATGTTGGTGTGGCTCTGCTGATTTATCTCCGCTGGAGACGCGGAGTAGAAAGGCCCACAGTGGGTTTGTGCTGCCTGAATCCAGCCAAGGGGATGACAAATCTTCCTCTTAATATTTCAATTGACTTTGGCAAACTCGCCTCTTTCTTGTGTATCCTAAATCAATGTGTAAGTGCTGCTGACAGTAATTCCCACTTTTGTCTGTGCAGATGGCTGCCCTTCACTCTGCTGCGGTGTTTATACCTGCTAAGTTTGCAAACACTCTGCTGCTCCAGCCTCCTATTGAGCAGTATTTTTCCTTCCCTGTCATATTTGGGAGATGAAAATGTTCTTTGCTGGGCCCTGCTCGAATGGGAATTTTCTTCTTTCTTCTTTTCACCAAAGTCTGGACCCAGGAATGGTGGTGACGAGCACCTGGCTCAGGGGGATTGTCCTGGGTGGGGGGTTAAACCATCTCAGGGGTCTGGAAGCTCCAGAGAAGGGTCTGAAAGATCTCTCCAGGCTCTTGCAGGGCTTTGAAAGTTGTGCTGCTGCTGGATACAGTTGGGGATGTTGCATCGTAAAACTATTACCAAGAAGCAAATCTGGAGGCTGAAAGCTGCCACATGAGTGCTAGAGATTCCTCTTTTCCTGCTGCTCTGTCTCTGCTCACTCTTCTTCATCACCAAGCAGCAGCAGCAGCTTTTTTGTTTGTTTGTTTAGATCCCCTCTCACACACTCAATCAAACCTGCAACCCATCAGTCATGCACCAACCTCGCCGGGGACGCTTCGGTCCAGCTACTCCTTCAAGGCACACTGTTAACTGATCCATTAAAATGGGGCCAAATCACTCCAACAAACCCTTCTTTTCCCTTTCCTCTCGTTCCCAGGGAGAAGATGCCATTCCACCATGTGACAGCTGGCTTGTTGTACAAGGGCAACTACCTGAACCGCTCGCTCTCCGCCGGCAGCGACAGCGAACAGCTCGCCAACATCTCTGTGGAGGAGCTGGATGGTGAGCCAATCTGGGGGGGCTTCCCAAATTGCTCTCCCAAATTCACCCTCTCCACGGTGTTGCCACGAGGTGTTCTCCCTGGGAAGCAAGGAGGGAGTGAGATGGCTCGGCAGGTCGGGGACAGAGAAAAGGTCCCCGAGTGAAGCTGTGTGAAGAGCTGGGGAGTGATTTTTTTAGGCTCTGATTTTGTCCTTCTTAGAGGCAAGAAGGACAAAGTCAAGAAGTCAAAAAAGGCACCTTTTGGAAAAAGTAAGGCTGCATTTTATGGGCAAAACTGCAAGAGAAGATTTAAGGTAATACGTATTGCAAAGATGTTTTGAGCTCTCCTGGAACCTGCCGAGCTGAGTCTGTCCCTTCCAAGTCATCTCATTTGCTTTGTGGCCTTTCAAAAGTGAAGCTTCTCTTTGTCTCAATACATGCATGGAGGCAGCTTGTGGCTTAAGAAGCTGGGAAGGGCTTTAAAATTCCCTTTCACAGATCAGTGATTGAGAGCAGAGACTGGCCTCAGGCTGGCAAAGGCCATCAGGAAGGTTGTCCACATCTGCTCCCTGTAGGATCCCATAATTTTCTCCCTGGAAGCTGGTTGTTGCTAATCCCCCCTGCCCTGCAGACAGGCTGTGTGGCCAGGTAGACTGCCAGTCTGGTTTGTGGTGGGAAGGTCTCCTTTGTAGATGATTTGTGGCTCCCCAGGGTGGTTTCTAAGCAAAGGTTAATATTGTGGACAGCTGGGCTTTGAGTGCTGTGGAACAAACTGAAGCTCTTGGGTTGCTTCCCAGTGGACATTTGGTACAAGCCATGATCATAATGAGTGGCCTCGATGGAGAACTTGATGAGGAAATGATCAAGGGAAGGGTGCAAGGGGGAAATGGTCCTTCCAGGACAGGCTGGAGGAATTTTGGCAAACATTTCTGCCCAGCCTTCCCCTTTTCAGGTGCTCTTTGGTAAATCAGGCCTCGGTTCACAAACCTTGTCAACTCCTCTGGATTTGGTTTTGTGAGCTTTAAATTAACTTACCTTTGGGACAAACAGTGTTTTCTCCTCCCCAGTAAGTCAGAAGGCAGCTCAGGGGAGAGATGCAACACGAGGAACCACTTTCAGTGCAGCTCAGCTCAGACCCCAGCACTGCCCAGGGCGTGTCCTGGGCTCTGCTGGGGCTCAGGAGCTTGGCTTGAAGATTGAAGTTCAGCTGAACTGAAGTGACTCAGCTTCTCTGCACCCTAGACATGACAAACTGTGCTGCAGGTGAAGCTTTGCTGTTGTCCCTGTGACAGGAGGTGGGATTAGGTCCTACAGTTCATTCCAGATGCAGACAACAAAGGGGTTTTTGGTTATGCCAGTGCTGATTAGAGCACTCCTGCTGTAATTGGGATTTGCAGACAACTGTCAAGAGCTGATCCAAGTGGTGCTGTTTGGTCAGAGGTTGCACTCAATGATCTTGAAGGTTTTTTGCAACCTTAGTAAGTCGATGATTCCATGATTCTATGAAGTGGCATCAGGGCTGGAACCCACTGTCAGGGCCATCCCATCCCACTGGGGATACTTGCCCCTGGTTTGTCTCCCTATTGTTTGCCTGGAAATGCTCTGGGGCTGGACGTGGGGAGGCAGCCCAGCTCATTTCCATCCTTGCCGTGCCTCCCTGATCCGTGCTGGACTCTCTGCAGGCTCAGCAAACCCTCTGGCATCACTTTTCCCTGCGGGGTGGGAGAACAGCCCCACCTTCCCCAGCACTCCAGAGGCTGCGGGTCGCGGATCATCTCCTTTAATTAACGCTAATGAAGTGAATTAGGTGTGAAGGAGCTGCCCGAGTCGCTGTTAATGCAAGTCCTGCTTCCACTCAGCGTGGCCGGTGCCCCATTAGCACGGCGCTCCGAACGGGCGCGCTCACTCATCTCCGCGCACAGAGAGTATCCCCCTCGTTCTCCGGCAGATTTAACTAATCATCCATTTATTTCCTGCCTGTTAAGCACAGGCTTCCCGCTAGAATTTGGCCAGATTATTTTTCTGACAGCCTCGTGCCCCGCAACCCCGTCTTTCCGAGGGCTCTGTGGCTTTGCCGGGAGGACGTGCCCCGGGTCTGAGAAGAGCTCAGCCTCAGGACGCTTTATTTTGGGTTTTTTTTTGGCCACCTGCGAACGCAGAAGCGGCACCAAATTGATTCGTGTCTGCAAAAGCCAGAGCAGCATAAGAAGCTGCAGATAGTTTTCTGTGTGCCAGCCAGCAGCACGCAGCCTCTGGAACTGATATTTAATTTTAAGGCAGCATCTCTGTCTTACTGTGCTTTGTCACTAATACCAGATCAGTGCCTGGGTGTGCTGGTAATTGGTGAAGGTACCACTGTTCACTGCCCAGCCTAAAACAGAATTAGTCTTTCTGCCTTTAAGCATAAACTGTCTCAGGGTGAGTAACAAAATGTTCTTCCTTGAGAAGTTAATGTCAGGGTATGGGAGCTTTGTGGATACATCAAGCTGTGATAGCTCGCTGCCAATAACATATTTGCATTTAATCTCACAGGGTCGGGAAAGAGATGCCAGAATTCTCCTTGGATCCTTTTTCAATGAGATTTTGCTCCTGAGGGAGTTCCAGCCTGTTGAGAAATTCCAGTCACACATATTAAATTATTAAAGGTTCGAAGCTGGGGAAGTCAGTGGGAATTTTCTCTGATGTTCCCTCTGCACTCAGGGCTCCAACAAGTACCTGATCTACTGGGGGGGTTTTCCAGCAGATTTTTCTTTTCCCATGTCTAGCATAGTGTGTCTCAGCACTTGGGGAAGGATTTCTGGAATTGTGGGCTCTGGGATGCTGCAGGATCTGTGCAGCCTGACTGGAATACAGCCTGTCTCCCTGCAGTGAATACTGAGTTGGCCCTCTTTGCAGCCTGAGGGTGATGGGTGAGGGATAATATGGAGATCAGGGAATGAAAAACAGTTCTGGCTTCAAGTAATGTAAGAGAAAAGGAGTCCAGCTTTTGGAATGGACACACAGTGTGCTGAAGGTGCTGCTCTGCCTCTTCTCTGGCTGGTTGTTTCCCAAAGAAATATTTAGAATCATAAAATGGTTTGGGTTGGAAGGGACCTTAAAACTCATCCAATTCCACCCCCTGCCACGGGCAGGGACACCTTCCACCAGCCCAGGTTGCTCCAAGCCCTGTCCAACCTGGCCTTGGACACTTCCAGGGATGGGGCAGCCACAGCTTCTCTGGGCAACCTGTGCCAGGGCCTCCCCACTCTCCCAGGGAGCAATTCCTTCCCAGTATCCCACCTAACTCTGGCAGTGGGAAGCCATTCCCTGTGTCCTGTCCCTCCATCCCTTGTCCCCAGTCTTTCTCCAGCTCTCCTAGAGCCCTTCAGGCCCTGGAAGGGGCTCTCAGGTCTCCCAGAGACTTCTTTTCTCCAGGCTGAACAACCCCAATTTTCCCAGCCTGTCTCCATAAGTGAGGTGCTCTTACCAGCCCTGGATTTGCTCCAACAATTCACGTCCCTCCTACAGTGTGGACCAGAACTGCCCACACTCTTCCAGGGGGGAATCCAACGAGAGCGGAGTAAGTTTTCCCCTCTGAAAACTTCCCAGACTTCCATCAGCCATCTGTCAGCTTGAACTGGGCTCTGGTTTTTTCCATCCTGCTTTAAACAGAGTGCTGGCAGGCAGGGAAGAGGCTGGAGAGATAACAGGTCACTGCTGATGCCTCTTCTATTCCGAGCAGCCACGCTGCTATTTGTGGTTCTCTTTGTGGTTCTGTAGTAGTGTGAGGGTGTTTAGGAGCTGTCACCGTCACAAAAGGGAATTAACTTGCACAAAGCCATATTAGGAGCTCCTTAACTTTGTTAACAGCCACTAAATGACGAGTTGGAAGTGGCAGCACATCCATAACCTGTCTCTGAGGGGCTGCAAAGCGTGGCGGCGTCCTGGATTGGAGTTATTGCCCTGGATTGGAGTTATTGCCGTGTGCTCAGAGATTTCTGGGCATGAGATTACAAATTAAGGCTGGGAGGGACTGTTCTTAGAAATTAAGGCTGTTTTACATATGGATTTCCTGGCTGTTGTTGGATGACATCAAACTGTGGCGTGGTTTGTGCAGACTCTGTGGTTTCCACGTTCCTTCCCAAACCACCTGCCGTCCTCACGTTCGGGGTATTTTTAATAAAAAATGGTGGATGGAAATAATCATGTCAAGCTTGAGTCATCCTCCTCCATAGGCACTCTCTAAAGGGTATTGTCAGGAGGCAAAAACATTTCCATAGTAGGAATGTGACAAATATCACCTGAAGGGAGGCACATGCATGATAAGTAGGCTTTGCAAAACGTGCCTGGGAGATGTGAGCTAGTCAGTGCCTTGCAGAGAAACCCTAAAGCTGAGCCCCAGCAGCAGCTATTTGTCCAGAAAGACATCGAGGTAAAGCCTTACCTGACCCAGATTTCCTTTGAAATCAGCAGGAGGAAATGGTGCTGCAGGGGCAGCTCTTGGCATCTGGGGCTTCAGGTCACGCAGCCCCTGCCCCAGGAGGTGGCTCTGGGGTGTCCATAAGGGTTTTTCTAGGCTGGCAGAGATTTTTTTGTTTTGGCTGGATACTGCACTTTTGCCTGCCTGAACTGGAGATGTCAGCAGAGCAGCACGTGAGATGGGGCAGAGCTGCTGCCTGCAGGAGCCTGGGGTGCAGCAGCTCCACGGCAGGGAGGTGCAGATTCCTCGGCAGGAGGCTGTTCTGTGATTATGGCATTTACACCACGTTGCAGGATGTGCCTCACCTGGTTTCTGCTTCTTCCCAGCAACCTGCCTTTTGTCACCTCCAGAAGGCTCTTCCCTGGGCTCCTGTGTAGAAGAGAGCCAGGAGCAGCTCCAGAGTACCCTGGGAAACTGTGCTTGAAGTAATTTAAAGGTCATGGTTAAGTGCTGCCCCACATGGAGTTTAGATTAGCAGTTGTCTCCTGCTTGCCAAGAACACAGGCAGTGCCAAGTGGCTCAAGGTGTGTCGGGGCTGCAGCAGGTTCTGGAGCCCCAGCAGCAGGGCCAGGAGGGCAGTCACGGGGCTGGTGACACGCTGGGTCCCTGCTGGGGACACATTCCAGGTGAAATGGCCCCACAGCGGTGCCATCCTAAGCCTGCCTCTGGAAATAGGGCCAGAATCAGGGCTGCACATCTGAGATGATGGTCCTTGGATGTAGTATGTCCTGGGAAGGGAGCCTGCCAGAGCTCCAGGAGGGTTTGGATGATCCTCTGGGGCACAGGGGGTGATTCTTGGGGCTGGACTTGTGCAGGGCTGAGAGTTGAACTCCAGGATCCTTGGGGGTCCCTCCCAGCTCAGCAGTGATTCCACTCAGCTGTGATTCTGTGGTGCTGTGATTTGGTGATTCTGGGACTCTGTGACTCTGTAATTCTGTGATTTGGTGACTGATTCTGTGGTTCTGTGATTTGGTGATTCTGTGACTCTGTAATTCTGTGATTTGGTGACTGATTCTGTGGTTCTGTGGTTCTGTGGTTGTACGATATGGTGATTCTGTGGTTCTATGTGGTGACTGACCCTGTGTTTCTGTGACAGTGACCCTGTCACCCTGGGATCCTGCAGAGCTCTGTCCCCGGGCACTCTCGGCTGGGGGTTGTTATTTTGCACAAACCCTGTGAGCCAGGAGGATTGTGGCTCATCCAGATCCTCGTTGTCTCCTGTGTGATCAGGCAGGTTTGGTAGCAGTCCCTTGCTCTGGAGAGCCGGGACTGTTGAGCAGCTCTTCGTTTCTCTCTCTCCGGGTGTTGATTTTTCTCCGGCTCTGTGTTTGCCAGCAGGGATTTCAATCCTGCTGATGGCACAGCACAGAAGGGAGAGGGACAGGCAGGTCCCCTCCAGCCCCCACAGCCAGCTGGCTGTGTCCTGTGGGGACCAGAGTGATTATCTGTGCTGTCCCAGGTGAGACCAAGCCGTGTTTTGGAGAAGGGATGTGCTCCAGGAGGGAAACCCAGGGGAGAGGGGAATTAGTCACTTGACTGAGTCATGGAGCAGCAACAGGCTGAGTCTGCTCTGCTCGGCTTTGTGTCCATGGGAAGAGGTAAAAACACTTGGAAAAGAGGAGAGAAGGAGGGGAGGGAGGGAGGGAGGAAAGAAAAGAAGGGAGCAAAGGCAGGGAAGAAGGAAGGAAAGGAGAAGGGAAGAAGGGAGGAGATTTTGCTGGGCCAGCAGACATGCCGAGGTGGAGGTGCACTGGGATACAGCCCCCCTGGGATGCTCTGCACATGGATTCCTGCACAGGGCTCCAGGCCCACGCTCAGTGTAAGCACTGCTTGTTAATGAAGTGGATGGAACTGTATGAAGCTGGTTTTCTCTTTTGCAGGAGTTCTTTTTTAAGGAGAGGTTTATCCACAGTGTCGCTGCTGTGAGTGGTCATGGCTGGCAGTGGAATTATTTATGTCTTCTATTGGGCTTTGATAGTGTTTCGTGTCTCTGAATATAAAACTGCAGCATCACTGTGCAGAGTCTGCTGTGGACAGCAGCAGCTGTGCCTCTCACTTCTGCTGAGCTCCTTCTGCTGATTTTCCAGCTCCATATTTTAATTACAGTCTGGCTTTCCTTGGGACTTGGGTCTGAGGTATGAAACAGTAAAATGGGAAAATCTGGTGCAATATTAATATTCTTAGAGAATCCTGGAATGGTTTGGGTTGGAAGGGACATTAAAGCCCATCTCATTCTACCCCCTGCCCTGGGCAGGGACACCTCCCACCAGCCCAGGTTGCTCCAACCTGGCCTTGGACACTTCCAGGGATCCAGGGGCAGCCACAGCTTCTCTGGGCAACCTGTGCCAGGGCCTCCCCACCCTCCCAGTACATTCTGCAGAGTATTATTTTATTCCAAGGCTCCCATTTGCTCCAGAGAGTTCCAGTCCCGTGGAATTGCTGATGCAGGGTGGGGGGTACCTGTCCCAGGCTGTGTGGCAGCTCAGCCCTGATGAGGTTTAAGGAATCCCCCAAGGCAGAGATTTGTAGTTCTCATTCCCAGAGGTCTGTCCCAACTCACTGGAAGTTTCCAGATGTCAGGATTGCTGAGTGGATCCCCTGCCCAGTGCAGCTGGGAGGGCTCTGTCCTCCTTGAGCTCCCTTTGGGAATGGTTCCCCTGGGGCAGCGAGGTCCTGGGAGCTGCAGACACATCCACCCATCCACCCATCCACCCATCCACCCATCCACCCATCCACCCATCCACCCATCCACCCATCCACCCATCCATCCATCCATCCATCCATCCATCCATCCACCCATCCACCCATCCATCCATCCATCCATCCATCCATCCATCCATCCATCCATCCATCCATCCATCCACCCATCCATCCATCCATC
>JAYRBT010000051.1:10045667-10060822 GCA_036023395.1 Myiotriccus ornatus | reverse complement strand
GAGCCAGAAGGTCCCCCCTGAGCCTCCTTTTGTCCAGGCTGAGCCCCCCCAGCTCCCTCAGCTGCTCCTGCTGCTCCGTTCCCTTCCCAGCTCCGTTCCCTTCCCAGCACATGTTCCAGCCCCTCAAAGTCTTCTCGTTTTGAGGGTCCCAGAACTGGGCACAGGATTCGAGGTGTGGCCTCAGCAGTGCCAGCACAGGGACAGTCCCTGCCCTGATCCTGATCCCACACTATTTTTGATAGAGCCCAGGGTGCCACTGGCTTCTTTGCCCACCTGGGCACCCTCTGGCTTCATCTTGAACCAGGATCAGAGACCTTCAGGCTCCCCCTTGTCCTATATTTGTCCCCTACAGGGACTTCTTGGGCTGCTCTCAGGATCTGGGTAGTGAAGAGCCATAACCTGGGCAGGATTTAACACCCCCTGCCCCGCTGCAGATGGTCCAGAGACCAATAAACCTTGGAGAACCACAGCAAGGTTGTTGTTCTGCCAACTGCTGCCCTCACCCAGACACATCTGACGATCTGCAAGGAGGAAAATAATTAGATTGTCTTTTTTGGTGTCCCAGTCCAAGCAGCAAAGGGCCCACTCTCATTTCTCTTCCTAATGCCAGCAATGCTTGTCTTCATTTCACGAGAGGAAGAGCTGCCAAACTCCTTTTTTGGGGATAGGAAAAAAAAAATAAAAAAGAGGGGAAAAAAAGAAAAAGAAAAAAGTGTTTCTGAAAGGCAGGAAATGAAAATAAATGAATTCTTCACCATTATTTAAAATCTCTTTAAAGCTTGAAAGTAAAGCAATTCCCTTTGAGCTGGATTGGTCGTGCTTACCTCCAACAACACATTTTACAATGGAATTCTCAAGGACTGCTTTCAGGTACGCAGGGAAAGAACAGAGATTTATTCTTAGGGATGCTTTATTTTTATGTGCCTTTGATATGGAGACACTGCACTTCCATTCAAAGAACTGAAGAGGAAAGAAATGCAAATATTCCAGTGGCTCTCCTGGCACATTTGGGTTTATAACACAGCACTCTGCCCGTTTGCTGCAGAAGGTAAATATAGGAAAAAGGAATCCAGGAAAGTTTCTTCTACTATTAATCACTTTATGAGTAGAAGCTTTCTCTGGGTTTGCAGGTGAAACCTTCCACATCCTGAGGCTCCTGAGCAGGTCTCTCCATATCCCAGTGCCCAGGCACGTTCCATTTAATCTCCTTTGGGAATATAAATCCCCAGATCACTTCCATCCATTTGTTCCTATCACTGAGAAGCTTTCAGTGATCCACTGACATTTCCAGGGGTGGATGTTTGGCTTTACAGCAACTGCCCCTGATTTCTTGGGTTGGAAAGCAGGCTCTGGGCACGGCCTCGGTCAGGAACAGCCAACACATCCCGGTGGAGGCTCCTGTGGCTGCACACCAGGCTTGTTGAGGTTCTAAAGATTGCTAAAATCCCTCTGATTTTCCTCCCAGCTGCAGCTCTCGGGCCATAACCCACCCCAGCTAAGGAGGACCTCGGGCATTTTGGACTGGATTTAGGAAGGAGATTTGCTGGAGTCTCACCCTGGGCCTGGAGCAGCTCCTCTGACTTTGCCCAGGGTTGCAAACCTGCTCAGGAGCAGATTTCCAGCTGCTGGAGTGTCCTGGGGCAGCCAACCCTTGTGGCTTGTGTGCTGCACACAGTGGATGGTTGAACTTGATCCTGGAGATCTTTTCCAGCCTTAAGGATTCTGTGATTCTCTTCCCTGGTTCTCTGGGATGGCAGCCTGGGAATCCTGCTCTGGGACACCACCAAGATCAGCGAGACAAGAGGCCGGGCTCAGCAAGTGCAGGATAACAGAACATGTCCCACATTCCAGGACATGAGGCTGGAGGCTGCCTGGAGATAAAACCCACAGGAATTCCATTCTCCTCCTTAACACGGTGTCAGAATCACCTCTGGTGTCACCTCCAGCCAGAGCGAATGCAGATCTCAGACAGTGCAGCCCCAGGGCAAAATTCAGATTGTTTTTAAGATTTGCAGGGAGTTTTCTGCTCCCTGCTCAAGGAAGTACTTTGGAATTGCTGGAGCCGTGACAGTTTGGCACAGGGGCTGAAAGTGTTGCTGAGGTGAGTTTTGGTGCTCCCTGTCCCAAAACAACGGCGCTTTTCAGGCAGGGTGGGAAAAGCTTTCTCCAATCGCTTTAGACTTTGCAAAGCAATGAACTTGGCCCAAAAAACCTGGAGCAGGGAGCTGGGGGAGCTCAGCTGATTGTAATTCTTCCGGTGGAAACATTTTCCATGCGAAAAATGCAGATTTGATTCCATTCCCTGTTGACAAAGGGCCTTTCAGCTGGAAATAATAGAAGGGCTCCGTTTGGTTAATGCTCCGAGGTTTTGTCCTGAATTTATGATTTCAGTTTTTAAAATATTAAATAACAGGGTCATGAAATAGTGGGACTTCACTGCAGTGAAGCCTTTTCTGGAAAGCATTCCTGAGCTGGGATTATGGATGAGCTTGGGGTTGGTTACACTGCAAAGCCACGGCAAGGACACCAAACCAAAGGGTGGACTTAGTTCAGTGTTTTCCTCCCCTTTCGTTCTGCTGGGATATTTGAGTTTAATCCTTTTGGCCCATCAGAGCTGCTGGAAGGCTGAGGGAGAGGCTGTGAGCAGCCAAGCTGCCCCAAACCCACCAGAGCACGGGATTGGGATTTACCTCCCAGCAGAGCTCCGGCTCCGTGTCCACCACCATCCTCATCCCTCGTCCTCTGCAGCTCCCACATCCCTGTGCATCACGGAGAGCTGGCAACCTTTGCTTTGATCTGCTCTTCAAAGCCCTCTGTTTTGTCTGATGGCAGCTCTGAGAGTGTTTGGGAATTCCCAGTGTAATTAATGGATGCTGACTGAGGGTCCAGGTAATGAGGAGTGAGGAACAGTCCGGCTATTCCTGGTTCCTCAGGGATTTGTGGACGGATGAAGATCACACTGAGGTAAAAGTGCTCAGTGGAGCACTGTTGGAGACTGTAGTGATCAGCAGCCCAAGAAAATGAAGAGGTGCCCAATTTACTCTGCAACCGAAAGGGAAAATAAGGGAGGGAAAATGGCCCAGAGCAAAATTGAATTCACTGCATCAGAGCTTGAGTTTCTGTGCATAAATAGCAGGATTTGTCCCCGAGGCTCAGGCCAATTCTGATGCTGTTGAGAGGTTCCCAAAAGTTTTATTTCAAAGTGGAGACAGCTCTGTGTTTTGCCTCCTTTTGAGCCAGGATTGTTGCTCATCTTCCTGAGCCTCCAAACGGGGAAGAAGCAGAGCTGGAGAGGATGTGTTAAAGCCAGACTTGTTTTGCTGAGCTCCTGATCACAAGATGTGCTCTCAGGGAAGCATTTCTGTGTTATAATCACTTGGGCTTTTCAGGAGAAAAACTGTCTTTTTCCAGGATGGAGATTTGGGGAGCAGAAAATGAACAGGAATGGGCAACTTTGGACTGGAAAGAGTGAAATTATGGGCATGGGGAGGTCCTTCCAAGGGGAAGTCTCTCATCTTGGATGGTGATATTGGAGAAACAAGTACTGGGAATTAATCCAAGGGTCACAGAAACTGTGGCTGCCCCATCCCTGGAAGTGTCCAAGGCCAGGATGGGGTTTGGAGCAACCTGGGCTAGTGGAAGGTGTCCCTGCCCATGGTTGGAATGGGATGAGTTTTAAGGTCCCTTCCAACCCAAATCATTCCAAGACTCTGTGAAATCTGCTGAGGGGAAAGGGGTGAAGGGGATGCTGCAGTTGCTGCTCCCATCCCACCTGGAGGAGCTGGTGGAAGAGCAACATTTCACCACGGACCTGGAGCTGTGTGGGGTCATCTCCCAAATCCTGAGCAGCCACTTCCAGGGTCTGAGGTGCTTTTCTGGTCCTTGTATATCCACAGTAAGAACATGTTAAGTTGGGTTTGATGTGCCACTGTGCTACTGGAAGTTAGTTAAAGGCAGAAGGATTGGGAAAGCAATGGAACACCGGGAAAACCAGCAGCAGGTACTGCCTGTCCTGACTCGAGGGTCATTTTGCGAGGAGGAGGAGGATGGCAAGTTATCATCTCTGTCAGGGCCAACTCTCTGGATGTTTGAGTCTCTGCATCACCATTTCAGGACATTATTCTCCATGGCAGGTACCCACTGGAATATTGGGCAGTAAATTTCCCCCAGAGCCTGATTAAGCCACCTTTGGAAGGTCTGGGGAAGGGGCTCCACGTGGTGGGCCAGGTTATATTTCCTAAGCAGGAAGACTGCAACTCACTGTGGTGAGAGATGTGTGAAGCTGTTCTGGCAGTAAATCAGTCCAGGATGCAAATTCCATCTATTAAATTCCATTTGATATATGGAATGTGAAGAAGAAGAAGAGATGGGCACCATTATCTCCTCAACATTAACGGGATTCCCCCCTGAGCCACCCGGAATCAAATCCCCCAGGGCAGGGGCCTGGGCTCGTTATCTGTTTATGGCCAGCAAAATTGATAAATTGAGTATTGATGGCAATAAACTCCAGCAGGAGCTCCCAGACAGGCAGCAGGTTTATGGCTGAGCTCAAATTCAAAGCTCTGAACATAACTGTTGGGAAGTGAGGCCGTTCCCTGGGCTCTCCTGGGAGAGAAGGTGGTTTGTGCCCCGCTGGGTGAAGGAGGAGGGAGCAGAGAGAGTGTTTGGTGATAAAGAGCCAGTGAGAGGAGATGGAGGTTTCTCTGCAAACAGGGCAATCCATGCTCTCCATTCAGCCTTCCAGGAGCAGCTGCTGGAGCTGGAAAGGAAAGTCTTAAACTGAGCTGTGTTTAGAGCAGGGCTCTGCTTTCACTGCCAGAGCTGCTGCTTTGCCCACTTCCTTTTTCTTTCCTTTTCCATTTTCCTTTTTCTTTTTTTCTTTTTCTTCCTCTTCTTATTTTTATTTTTTCCTTTCCCTCTTTTATTTCCCTCTTTTTCTTTTTATTTTCCTTTCCCTTTTTTTATTTTCATTTTCTTTTTTCTTCCTCTTGTTTTTATCTTTACTTTTTCCTCTTCCCCTTTTATTTCTCCATTTCCTTTTTCTTTTTCTTCCTCTTCTTCTTATTTTTATTTTTTCCTTTTCCTTTTTTAATTTTCCTTTATATTTTTATTTTCCTTTTCTTTCCTCTTGCTCTTATTTTTACCTTTTCCTTTTTTAATTTTCCTTTACATTTTTCTTCTCTATTTTCTTTTTCTTCCTCTTATTTTTCCCTTTTTTTTTTCTTTTCCTCTTTCTTTTTCTTCATATTTTTCCCCTTTCCTTTTCCTTTTCTTTCTCTTCTTTTTATTTTTCCCTTTTCCCTTTTTAATTTTTTCCTTTCCCCTTTCTTTTTATTCTTTTCCTTTTCCCTCTTCTTTTTATTTTCTTTTCCCCTTTTTTCTTTTTTCTTTTCTCCTTCTTTTTATTTTTCCCTTTTCCTTTTCCCTTTTTAATTTTTCCTTTTCCTTCTTAAATTCCTTTTCCTTTTCCCTTTTTCCTTTTCCCTTTTCTTTTCCTTTTTTTCTTTTTCCTTTTCCTCTTTTTTCTTCTTCTTCTTTTTTCCTTCCACTTCTTTTTTTTTTTTTTTATTTTTTCCTCTTCCTCCCTCTTATTTTTATCTTTCCCTTTCCTTTTCCCTTCTCTTCTTCCTTTTCCTTTTTCCTCAAGAACAAGCCATTCATTTTTACCCTCCCTTGACCACCCTGAGTTCCAGAACTTCCCGAAACTCTCCCAAAATTCCTGGCTGTGACTGCCCAGCTCAGCAACAGCCCCCCGAGGAGACCAGAGCTGGGCAGGGCCATAAACCCAACCAAAGCCTGGACCTTCCCCTCCTGCCTGGAGCTGAACCCATGGGAGTTCTGGGGATGTTCCTGTGGCATCTTCCACCAGGTCAGTAATCCGTGACAGGAGGAGACTCTGCAGGTCTGCTGGAATTCTCTGGACTGGCACCTTTTGCCCCAGACTGTGTGTTTGGAGGACCTGCCCCTCTCCTTCCTCTTCCCTGCCCAGTTCTGTGAGTGGAACGAGCCAAAGGAGGGTCTCTCCTGGTGGTGCCCCGGCCAAGGTGCCCTCAGGGTCCCACGGCTCGTGCCAGGAGGCCACAACCCCTCTGTGAGCGGTGTGAGGTGATGCTGTCCCCACCCCCAGCTCCTGCAGGGCACAGGGACCTGCAGGTCAGCTGCCCAAAACGCTGACACCTCCAAAAAGCCCATTTCCATCCGGAGAGCAGAGCTGAGATGTCTGTCTTGCCCATGGCAGGGGGTGGAACTGGATGAGCTTTAAGGTCCCTTCCAACCCGAATCATCCCATGATTGATGAGCCAAGTCCTGCCCTTCTCTCTCCTGGCAGCCTCTCTCAACTTGTATCCTCCTCCCTTCAATTTGAGCTCATCCCTCACCACTCAGGACCAGCCTAAGGCACCAAAAACTTAATTAACCTGCATTATTTACTGCTTAATTCAATAATTAACACAGCATCTCCATCCCCACACACCCTTCCCTTGGCACTGAGGGTGAGCCTTGCTGGTGTCCTGGTGGAAAATCCGATTCCCTCCCACAGCAGGGAACTTTACAGGGAAGTTATTTTGCCAAAACGTTCTGACAACAACGTCTCCGTGTGATGGCAGGACTCGCGCGGTCCCGGAGAGGGGATGGAGCCACGTCGGGGAGCGACGGGGTTGGAATGCTGCTGTCCAGCACCCTGGCTTCCAATTCGCATCCTGAACTATTCCCAATCCCTGCTGCCAGCACTAAAAGCTTCACTGAAGGAGAGTTTGGCAGTCGTTACGTGGTGCATTTGTGTGGAAATGGGGCGTTCCCGCAGGTTTGCCTTAGATGTGTTTGGGAACAGAACCACAGGAAGTGTCATTTCCACAAATCATGCGGGGTGGTTGGTTTTTTTTTTTTCCCCGGGGAAGGGAGAAAAACATAAAAATCTGCCAAATTATGTATGAAAAGGACAAACGAGGCGAGACACTCGGGTTTGAGGCAGAGCTTTGTGAGCTGAGCTGCTGTGTCAGGTTGAGGAGCTTTGCCCGTCTGACATCCCTGTGTCTGTCTGAGCCGCTGGAGCTCCCAGACGGCGATGAAACCCCCATTTACGCCCCATTTTCGGCTGGTTTCGGTGCTGCTGAGAGGACTGAGATCTGGAACTTCTCACCCTCCAGGTTGCAGGGAGAGGGTTTGATCTGGTTCTGCTGAGATCGAGAGGAACCAAGGGAAATATTTTGACACTCGCAATTGGAAGACGTCGGGGGGGGGGGCGTTGCCATTAGAAGAAAACCGTGGTTATTTTGACACTTTGTTGCAATTTGCAGCAAAAGAGGAAAAAAAAAAAAGGAGGAAAAAAACCAAGCGTAAAACAGCAGATGGAGGGATGGAAATTTCCATTTTTTGTAGACATAGGAGTTACAAGACTCACCAGTTCACTCGAGGACGTGTTATTTGCAGCTTCGAGATCACTCGGTTTGTACTTCGGTGCCCGGAACCTGCAATTAAGGGAACGAGACGACTTGCAAGGTTCGGGGTGGTGGGATCTCCTCTCATCACGCTGCTGAAACCCGCGTGGTTGGGATTGCTCCGCACTGGGGGTGTGGTGGTTACACTCGGATTGCAACCTTTAGTAGGGGTGGGTTCACACCCGGTGAGTGACGTGGAACCATCTGAGGGTGCTCAGGGCGCAGGGACGGCTCTGGATGGATTGATTTCCCAGGGAATCGTGAGTCTTCCTCGTCCAGGAAGCCAAATGAAAATAGTGGTGGTTGTCCAGGCAGAGGGAAATCACCTGGAAATGAACCTGCTGTGAACAGGGAGGAGGGATGAGCTGGGAAGGGATATGGGATGTTGGGGAGGGAAGGACTGGAGCGGGAGCAGAGAGGCTGAGGATGGTTTTTGGGGTGCACGTGGAGAGTTTAGGACTTGCTGGGCTGGGTGGCAGCTCTGGCACCAGCCCTGTGTGTGCCCTTCACAAAGGTAAATAAAAAAAACCCCACACATTCTTTTCCCTGATTCTTCCCATCTTTCTTCCCAGGGGATTGTGGGGGGGAATTGATTGGACAGTAATAGGGAAGCTGTGAAGTGCAGCTGTGAAATGGGAAGGAAGGGGGGATGAATGAAAGGCAAACACACACAAAGACATCCCCCTTTCCCTGACTGGCTCTGGAAAGCTCAGATAACTCGGAGAGGTGAGTGCTGTGCTCTCAGCTCCCCTGGAACAGAGATCCTCATCCCGGGAAAAGCATTCCTGGCTCAGCTGTGCTGAGAAAGTGGCTTCAGCTCCCCAACCTGCTGAGCCAGGATAGGGCCCTTCTGCCCCGAAATCTTGGCTGATTTGCTCCTTCCTCCTCACCGGAAATTTTTTCCCTGGCAGTTCTTTCCAGCCTTGTATCTTTTGGGAATTTAATGAATGTTGTGGACACTCCCTCTGTGGATCATTAGCAGAGATGTTTGTTGGGGTGACTGGATGGTTGGACAGCTCTTGGAGCAACCTGGGATAGCGGGAGGTGCGAGATGAGCTTTAAGGTGCCTTCCAACCCAAAGCATTCTGGGATTCCATGGGTTGGGATGTCGATTCCTTCTCTCCCCTCGTTCACCTGGGCGTCGTTCAGAGTCCAACATCACATCTGTCCAGCTGACAGAGTCTCTTGGCAGTGGCATCTGCTCCTGCTGGAATCAGTGCCAGGGGGGGAGATGGTTCAGTGCTGCTCCCAGGGGGAAGATGTTTGTGTGGAAATCCCACTGTTCCCAGGGGCTGGAGAACCTGAGCAATGGAGGAGAGTCCAAATGTTTCCTGAGGTTCAGGCTGGTGCCATCACCACCACAAAGGGCCACTTTCTCTTCTCTTTACAGTTTCTCTTCTTTTTTTCCCCCCCTTTTACCCTCTAAGGTATTTGTGTCAACTGCTGATATTTGGGAGTAAAAGAAGATGCTACACAGTGGAAAGGGGAATAAATATCAGCATTTCTGACACCCCAGGGAAGAGGGGATCCATATGCTTGGTTTCCTTTAGCCATCCAGGCTGGGCAAGGGGGAAAGGCAGCTCCTGGGGCAGCATCTCTTGAACACCCACTCCCCTTATTACCTTTACTCTTCTTTTTAAAGACAAAACAGGGCTCTGCTTCTCTTGATCAGGGTAAAACCTCCAGGTTCCACCTGGAATGGCAAAGGTCTCACAGATTCTTCCGAGCCCCAGAACTGTCTTTGTTGAGAGATTCCCTCATGGACCACATCCACCCCCAGTTTGGAGCCAGGAGCATCAGTTGCCATGGAGACTTCTTTGGGAAAGTCATCTGGGGAAAGTGCTGATGTATTTTTAGCTTTGGGTAATGAAGTTTAACAGCTGGAGATGAAGGTGAGGGCCAGCCAGGTGCCACAGGGTCATGGGCTGATGGTGGGGACCCCAGCAGTGCTGGTGGGCTGGGAGTGGGAAGGATCCTCAGGGCTGTGGCTCCACCAGGACCACACCGGGGAAAGAATCACCCCAAAGAAAAGCTGCTAAGGAGGTGTTGTTACATGTGCAGATAAAGAGGAGGCACTGACTGAGGTCAGAGCTGTTCATGTACAGTGTGTTCAGCCTATAAATAGCTCTCCCAATCTACCTCTGCACCAGTGGTATTTATAGAGTGATGAGGGGACAGAAAGCTCCATTTGATGTCAGGAGTTGATTTGGGAAGGTGGTTCAGCAGTTCAGGGCTCTGAGAGGAGCAGAGCAGGACCCCAGATGTGTGGGGGTTTCTCCTCTGACCGAGGCTCAAAGGTTGCAGTGCTGTTAATGCACCCTCTGAAATCAGAGGGCACTCCAGGAGGTGGCATTCAGGTATCCCACAGCAGATCCATGGCCCTTGGATCAGCCAAACTCACATGGAAACCCAGATTTTACCCTCTAAGATACTCTCTCAGCTCAGTGGGATATATTTGGTTCTTTAGTCTTCAGCAGTCAAAAGTGGATTTGGAAATTAATTGATTTTGGTGGAATATTTACTGCACTTGAGCTTTCAGCACAGCACAGGAGAAGAGATTTCCCTACAGCTGGCAGTGTCTGATGGGATTTGTTCCTGCTCCAAAGGCTCTCCACGTTCTGGGCCACCACTTCCAGCTTTGAGCAGCCCCACCACCTTCTCCTACCCAGCTCCCACCAGCTTGGGAAGACAGGGGGAAGAACTTCATCTTAAAGAAGCCACAGTTGATGCAAAGCTGAACCCAAAGTGGAGAGATTATAGATGGGGCCTGATATTCCTTGGAATTAAAACGGCTCTTCCCTTTTTGCACCGGTGGGCTCTTTGGCTGGGTTAAAAGTGGATCATGTCTCGTTGAGGTAACCCAGCTGTGGGGAGGGTTAAGTCCTGGAAGTGCCCTGGCCCATCCCCAGGGAATTCCTCCCGGGACAGTAATTCCACAGAGCAGGCTGGAGGTGTCAGGGGAGGTGGTGAAGCTGGATGGGAGGTGATTTAGAAGCAGCCTTTAAATACCCTGTTAGCAAAGACATCACCAGAACATTTCCTGGCGGGTTGTGATGCTCCTGACTTTCTCCCAGGAGGACTGAGGACCATCCAAAGCTTTCACTGCAAGGTCTGGTGCCTCCTGGCCCCAGGGGAGGTGACATTCTGGCAGGGAATATTTCCTTGTCTGAGGCTTAAAAGCCTGAACTACCCAGGGTGGGCCCAAAGATTTTCCATCCTCTGTTTCTTGAGAGAAAATAGAAAAATTATTAATTAGGGGTTGGGGTTTTTTTCCAAAAATCCTGCTGAGTTTTCCCTCCCACTTCAGTGAAATGCTTTCACCTGAAGATTGAACTGCTCTGAGCAGAGTTAGGTCTCAGTGCGCTGATGGTTCCTGTAAAACATGATCAAGCATCCCATGTTTTCCTCTCCAGGCATGGGGCAATCAGCACCTCTTTCCCTGCCCACTCCCAACTAAACCCTTTCTAGGAACAGGCTCCCATCTGCCTGGAAGGTTCAAATGTCTCTGCCTGGCATGTGCACCCGTCAGATTTGGGCAGCTTTGGGGTTGGGGCTGCAAGTTGAGAGGTCTGTGAGGAGCAGGAAAGGTGCAGAGACATCAACGTGGTGGATTATGGAGTCAGAAAATATCCTGAGCTGGAAGAGACCCATCAGATCATCCAGTCCAACTCCTGACCCTGCACAAGACCCCTCAAAATCCCACCAGGTCCCTGAGAGCGTTGTCCAAACACTCCTTGAGCTCCGGCAGACCCCAATGGGTGTCCACTCACAGTAGGGGAGAGGGGCTGTTAAAGGCTGGAGGGGGATTTAACACAATCAAAAAGCCCAGCAAAGTCAGATGTCAGAAGCTGAGCCAGGCTGGGGACGTGTGATGGAAGTGATTCCTTTGGTGCCATCAGATTGTGATTCATCTGAGGCTCTTTATTGCTGTGAAGTTGGTATAAATGAGAGCAAAGCTGTGAGAAGGACACGGAAACTGCTCAGGGGGACAAGGGACAGGACAAGAGGGAACAGCCTCAAGCTGTGCCAGGGGATGTTGAGGTTGGATATTGGGAAAATGTCTTCACTGAAAGGTTGTCCAGCCCTGGCAAGCTGCCCAGGGCAGTGGAGTGTCCCCATCCCTGGGGGGTTTAACAGCTGTGTGAGTGTGGCACTTGGGGACATGGTCAGTGGTGGTTTAATGGTTGGACTGGATGGTCTTGGGGGGCTGTTCCAAACTAAATGACTCCGTGGTTCTGTGCTGTCCCCTCTGCTCTCCGAGGTGCACACACTGTGCACACACAAAGGTTTCTCTGCATTAACAAACCACAATTGCACTGCTTGAAACAACAAAACACGCACCATTCACGTTCCAAAAGGCAATACCAGCTGCTCACCACTCGCTGACACATTGCCCAAGGACTCCTCCGGCGTAACAACTCCTCCCTTCTTCCTTGCCCTTCACAGAAATCCGGGAGGCTTTCCGAGTGCTGGACAGGGATGGGAATGGCTTCATCTCCAAGCAGGAGCTGGGCATGGCCATGCGCTCCCTGGGGTACATGCCCAGTGAGGTGGAGCTGGCCATCATCATGCAGCGCCTGGACATGGATGGTGAGTCCCCACCGGGGTCCTGCTCTGTTCCTGGGGGATGGGGGGGGCTTTCTCAGGGCTCATGGATTGGGCTCAAACCATTTGTGGTCACCAAGCAAGGGCTGGAGAGGAAGCTGGAGGGTTTTTGTTCCGCTGCAGCCCAACTCTGAGATGTCAACCTGCTGGAGATAAACCTGCCTCTCGAGCAGCCCAGGGGAGGGAGCTGAAGCATCTTTATGTGACAGCTGGGTGGGGACAGACCACGTCTTGCAACTTTTCTCTGCAAAGGTCCCAGGTCCCCAACAATCCCAGCAATCCCCCCCCTGTGCCCCAGAGGATCATCCCAACCCTCCTGCAGCTCTGGCAGCCTTGGGGCTGTGCCCACTGCCCTGGGGAGCCTGTTCAGTGCCAACCACCCTCTGGGGAAGAACCTTTTGCTGAGATCCCACCTGAGCCTGCCCTGACACAGCTCCAGCCATTCCCTGGGGGCTGTCCCTGCCCACAGGGAGCAGAGGTCCGAGCTGCCCCTTCTGAAGAAGCTGCAGATCCTGATGAGTCTTCACTCCCACAAGGGGCTGTTAAAGGCTGGAGGGGGATTTCACACAACTAAAAAGCAAACCAAAGTCAGATACCAGAAGCTGAGCCAGGCTGAGTCTGACTGATGGAAGTGATTCCTTTGCTGCCATCACCACCGTGGAATATCCCACAGGGATCATGGAAGGCCAATTCCTGGCCCTGCCCAGGACACCCCCGGAATCCCAGTTGCAAATAGTCTTTTGCAAGGCTGTTGTAACCTTTCTCTTTGCATTCCTGGGCATCATCTGAGCCAGGCAGATGATCTGAGTGCCCAACCAGGCAGAGCTGCCCAGCCCTGTGGCCACAAGTGAAAGATTCTGTGGGTGGGAGCTGCTCCCCGTGCTAATGAAGTGTTGATGGGCTTTGAGGGAGAAGTTTGGAGGGGTGGAATAATTTTGAGCGAAGTCCTGCTGTGAGAGCTCATCAAACAATTACCGAGTGGTAATAAAAGAAACAGAACCCACCATTAACAGGGAGAGGGAAATGCAGCATCAGGATGCTGGAGCCAGGGAGGACTTTTTTAACAATCAGAGCTGCTCACAACGAGCAGAACGCCTTTAAAATGCCCTTGGTCAGAGCGGGAAGGGAGGCACAAAAGTGTGCAGGGAAGGTGGGATGCAGTTCCAGCCATCTCCCACCCTCCCACAGGGAGCTGTGACAGGGTCCAAACAGTGAAATGAAACCAAAGGAGAGTCCTGAAGGCAGCCCTGGTTGGAGTGGGATCAGTGGGACCCCAGAATCCTTGCGGAGGGTGTGAAGAGCCGAGAGTAGGGGAGGTGGTGGGAGCCCTGGATACCCCTGAGCTGCACAGGAACACTGTTCAGCAGGGCAGGGAAGCAGGGAAGGGGCTCTCAGCCTGTCCAGGGTGCTCAGCATGTCCCCTGGGCAGGCACAGAAAGCCTGGCAGAGGGAGGAGCTCGGCTGTGGGAATGATCTCATTCCTGAAACAACGGGCAAAACAAGAACCCATCACTTTTAAAAGCATTTTCTCCCAAAGTTATTGATTGTGCCTTGCTCTGTGCTGGCCTTTCCTGGCAGAGCAGGGCAGGTCTCCTGAGGTTTTGCAAAGCCCAGACTCAGCCTGGTGCCAATTCCCGGGGTCTTTTACCGAAACTCGGAGCGTTTTTGGAAAAAGAGCCGCTGGGGACTTGGCTCCCAGGTTTGATCCATCTCCAGTTGTTCCTTGACTCTTGGTCTCCCAGACTTGAGACTTTGGCACCGTTCTGTACACACTCCTGGTGTGCAGGGACCTGTAATGGGAGAGGTGGAGTCAAAACCTGCAGGAATGGGCTGCAGATGGAAGGTGTTCAATTCCTGCTGGAGGCTTTTCAGGAAGTGTTTTCTGCAGAGATGGGGTTGATCCTCCCCCTCCTCCAGCTCAGCTGCCCCAACAGCTCCAATCTGGGTGTACTGGGGGGGATTTATTGCTCTCCTGTCTCCCCTGCCTGTGGTTGCAGTGTTTGAGCAGAGGGTTTGGGGGCTGCACTCATGTGAAGGTCAAGTGCATTAAAAAGAACCAGGGGAATGGGAAATTCCTGAGGCACTGAGCAAAGAGGGGAATATTCTGTGAAAGATTTACCTTGCCTGCAAATTGAATTATTGCTCTACAGCTTGAATTAATATTACATGGCTTACGGCTACTTTTGCTCCGATGGATTATCTTCATTTTTTCCTGAGATTTAGCTTAAAATATGGAGTGAGAAGCAGGAACAGCTTCCTCCTCCCTCTCCCACTGTGATGAGCATCATTCAGGAGCACGGCTTGGTCCCAGTGAGCTGCCAGGGGTGTGTTGGTTGTGCCTGGCACTCCCAGGGACAACCTGCCCCTCCTTCCAAATACTCCTGTTGGGATTTTCCTGTTGGGCTTGAGGGTTGCCAAATTTTTCCAGGGCTTTGGCTCAACATCAGGTGGATGGGAAGGTCAGATGGATGAAAGGTCACACTCAAGGAGGGTCAGGAGAGCTGGCAGGGGGGGTTCAGTGAACCTCCCTCACATCTCCTGGCACCTGCCATGAATTATGATGTGAGGGTAACGTGGCCAGACATCCATTCCCCCCCAGAACTGCTGCCAGTGTGTGTTAATAATGAGGTAATACAATTGGCAGGGCTTGATATTTAATCTGAACCAGCCTGAGCAGACCCAGAACTCTGAGTGCAAACACAGTTTTCCTCAGCAGGTTCCTCAGGAGCGCAGTGGGTTTGCAGGATGGCAGAGGGGATGGATCTGCCATGGCCTGTTTAACTGCTGGGCTTCAAAATGAGCAGCCAGAGCTGCTCTGAGATTGGTTTTCCTCGTAAACCTTCTCTTCTGTGGGGACACAGAGGGAGGCTCAGCCCTGTGTGAGGAGATGTTGGTGCTGTGGGACTGACAGGTTGGACAGAGTGTTTGAAGAGCAGCATGTGCTGGAGTGGGGCTGTGGCTGAGCATGAACTGGGCTGACAAGAGCATTTCACACCTGGGTGTCACCTTCTGCCACAGAGCTCTTGCCAGGCTCAGTGAGGAGACTGAGGGGAGACCTCCCTGCAGTTCCAAGTGCCTGGGCAGGGGCAGAGGAGGGGCAGGACTGAGCTCTGC
>JAYRBT010000051.1:10024760-10040358 GCA_036023395.1 Myiotriccus ornatus | reverse complement strand
CTGAACAGGCTCCCCAGGGCAGTGGGCACAGCCCCAAGGCTGCCAGAGCTGCAGGAGGGTTGGGATGATCCTCTGGGACTCTTGGGGCTGGGCCTGTGCAGGGCTGGGGGTTGGACTGGATGATCTTTGGGGGTCCCTCCCAGCTCAGCACATCCTGGGATTCTGTGGGTTGGGGGTGATGAGGGCTTGGGGTGGCACACCACACTCAGCAGGCTCTGCAGGGCCCTTCCCTGCAGGACAGTCTGATCCAGGGCTGGGAATTGGGGCATCCTGAAGCTCCCCAGGGCTGGCAGAGCTGACAGGGCTGGGCAGGTGTCTGATGGATATTTATTTTTTCCTGCAGTCACTGTTTTCCTTGGACTCTTCCTCCAGCCAAGCACTCACAGCATCCTCCTTGTTGGAGTGGCTGTGCTGGAGCAGGGGACACGTCCCCCCGTGGAGGCAGAGCCCTTGTCCTCCTCCATCACTGTCTCCCAGGTCAGCTCCCAGACAGGCTCCCCTTGGGCAAACACGGGGAGTTAATAGATCTTGCTGCTTAATGGGAAGCAAACAAGTCCTGTGCAGCTGCTTCCTCTTCCTTGCCAGACAAGGCAAAGTGCTGTCAGAATAAGTAACTCTCAAGGTCCTCTGCTCAGTGTTGGATGGATAAAACCTCCTCACACCCCCCCAGCTGTCTCTCTGGGCTCTGATGGAGCCTTTCGGCCCCAAATTTCCTGCTCCAGGAACGTGTGTCTGTACAGGGTGTGAAGCTTTTCTGTGCACTTGTCAGCAAAGCAGAGCAGCCAGTTCCACACAGCCCCCCCAAAATCTGCAAGACTGGAGGGGTCCCTACGAGCCCAGCTGGCTCCAGGGGAGAGGGGCTCCAGCCCTAGGAGCATCTCCGTGGGGTCCTCTCGACTCATTCCAATGGATCCACATCTTTCTTGTGTTGGGGTGGTTGTTGTTGTTGGCTTTTTTCCCTCCAAAAAGTCATTTTAGCTGTGGGATGTGTGGCAGAGCTGGTGGACAGTAAAAGCGTGAGACTATTCCCAAGGAGCAAGAAAAATGAGAAACTCTATGTTTTTTACAGCTGGGCCTGGTCAGGGAGTATCAAAGACGCTCTGTGGGTGACTCTGGGAATTCCAGGGGAATGCAAACAGGACTTTTTGGAGATGGATGCTCGTTGTCATCGTTCTCCATCCTGGGTGCTGGTTGCCCATCCCTGTGTGGGCAGGAAGGGGAGGTCTGGCAGCCTCCTTTGGGGACATTCAGGACACTCTGGGCCTCAGTTTCCCCTCTGAAAAAAAAGCTGTGTCAGCACTGCAGCAGAGCTGCATCTCCTCGTTTCAGCCCATTCCATGGGTGCCTGTAATTCAAACTGTTTTCCAAGTGGGAGGTTTCACGGAAGCCTCCCCGTGGTCGGAGCTGAAGTTGTGGGTTGTAATTAGGCAGAAAGTCTGGGGCTGGTGCTGGGGGAAGGGTCAGGCTGTGGCTCTGACCTGAAAACCTGTGAAACCCAAACACTTGCCTGCGAAATATCCTGTGGTTGGAGCGTTTCCCTGCACATCCTCTGCACCCCTGCAAGGCCCAGCAGCCAGAGCCCTCCCCAGACTGCCTTATCCGTGCCCAGGTTATGTGGGCACAGCAATGACACAGCCCGGGACACAGAGGCACTGCAGGGAGCTATTAAGGGAATAAAAATAAACAGGAGTGTTGTGTGTGCCTGGGCCCCGAGCTGCAGCAGACTAGCTCATTAACTTTAAATATATCACCTACCTGCACTCTGGAGGTCAAACCCGAGCAAAAAACACCAGGAGTGTGAACGCTCACGAGCTCAGATGGGATGTCTGCTGCCACGGCAGGGAGCTCGGCAAGAGGGACCACCTGAGCACCCTGGAAATGGCCAGGGAAAACACTTATTCAGGAAGCAATCAGGTCAGATTATCCAGGCTCCCAGTTGAAAGCACAGGGCTCTGAAAGCCCAGTCTAAGTGTGTTGTGCCCTTGGGTAGAGGCAATGCAATCCATGCACAGTGCAATCCATGCATGTTTTCCCCCTCTCCTTTTCTTTCCCTCTCCTGCTGTGATGATCCTTGGAATGGCCAGGGAAAACACTTATTCAGGAAGCAATCAGGTCAGATTATCCAGGCTCCCAGTTGAATGCACAGGGCTCTGAAAGCCCAGTCTAAGCATTTGTGCCCTTGCATGGAGGTGATGCAATCCATGCACAGTGCAACCCATGCAGGTTTCCCCCCCTCTCCTTTTCTTTCCCTTTCGTGCTGTGACCAGCCTGGGAATGACGAGGGAAAACACTTATTTAGGAAGCAACCAGGCCTAATTTTAATGCACAAGGTTCTGAAAGCCCAGTCTAAGTGTGTTGTGTCCTTGTGTGGAGATGATACAAACCATGCACCGTGCAATCCATGCACGTTTTCCCTCTCTCTCTTTTTCCTTCCCTCTTCCTTTCTTCAGCCCAACGAATATTTAATTACATCCTCCAAGGGAGCCACTCCAACAGGAGATTTTTGGACAGGGGTTGACTGAGGGCTGAGGGTTGGCTCTCCCATGGGGAGGGGGGTGAGGTGGGTTCACGCCGCTGCTCCTCCGAGCATTTAATTATTCCTTCAAAGCACAAGGGGTGTGACAGGAGAGTCTGCAGGAGGCTGCTGCTCCCTGGGATGTGGGGATTTGCAGTCCTCTACTGGATCCTGCTCTCCTGCCTGGCAGACTCTTGTGAGGGTGGATCCTGTGGGCTCAGGACAAGGCAGGGTGGGGTTCAAGCCCCGTGGGTGTAGCTTGGCTTGGTGTAAAAGTGCAGCTGGGGGGATTTTGGGCTGTGGGGCTGGAGACTCCTCACTGGAGATATTCCAGACCCCTCTGGATACAATCCTGTGCCATGTGCTCTGGGCTGGCCCTGCCTGAGCAGGGAGGTGGGACCAGTGACCCACTGGGGTCCCTTCCACCCTGACCCATTTGGGATTGTGGGATGTGGTGATGGAAGAGCTCTGCCTGTGTTTTTCCTTCCAAACATCCCCCAGCAAATACAACTTTCCCTTCTTCCCATCAAGGGGTCTGAGGGAAGATGAAATCCCTTGTGTGGAGCTGAAAACTCACCAGCTTAGGGAGAGGGTTGGGATTTTCTGTGCTCAGCTCTGACACACCAGTGAAGGACCAGCAAGAGCAGGTGATGGCACTTGAAACTTCTTTGTCCTGGGGATCTGGAATCCCAACCCCAGTATGAATGAACTGGTGTGGAAGGGAGGATTTTCCAACCTTAATGATTCTGTGATGCCACTGGTTTACTTAGAAAACCTAATGGGCATTTTTCAAAGGAGCAGATACCCCTTCCTGGGGTAGGCAAGTACAAAGCAAATTACTCTGGGCTGCAGGGTCTGGAAGAGCTGGAAAAGCCCCGTGTTTCCCAACTTCACACTGCTCTGAGCTGCTGCTCCATCATCTTTGGTGCACTGAGAATCACAGGACGGTTTGGGTTGGAAGGGACCCTAAAGATCATCTAGTTCCAACCCCCTGCCATGCCCATACTTGGAATAAATGTGCTGGACATTCTGTGGGGCCAGCTATTCCCTGCTGTGGCTCTGTGGAACTCCAGGGGAGCAGCCAAACTGGGCTCACAGCATGGCAAACATTCTTCCAGGTGGAATTATCCCCGAAGCCTTTCTGCACCCCCAAGCAAACAGTGCCCAGGGTGACTTTGGCAGGTCTGTGACCCCTTGTTGGCCAGTTTTTGGTCACTGAGAAGGTTCCCAGACCCCCCAAAGATGTTGTTGGGTGCCTTCAGCACCCTTTTTCCGTGGTGGAGCAATTATGGTCCCACTATTGCTGTGGACAGCTCGTTATTATTTCTTTTCATTATCACATTTGCCTGTTTTTTGTGAGAACTGGGACAGTGGAGCCAACCTTTGTGGTGTCTGGGAGCACAAATGAGCACAATATCCCCGTGCTGACGGGCTGGGAATTCTGAGCAGATCTGAATTGTCTGTGCTGATGTGGCCAGAGATGTTCTGAGTCATCCTTTAGTCATGCCAGGTTCAGCCACATGATTGTCACCCTGCTTGGGACTCTTTGACATCAGTGCCAGGGAGAAGAGGAAGCATTGCCTGGGAGAAAGATGTGAGGGCAGAACTGTCAGGAAATCAGTAAGTGGTTTAGGTGGGTTAAACCAGGGGTTAAGCTCAGCTCTGGTGCTTTGCTCAATGCCCACCCAAGCAGTGACCTGTCCCTCGGCTGATGGGGGTAACTCAGGTGCCATCCTGCCTGGAACCCCTCTGCTCCTCACCCCCCTTGCCATCTGCCAGTCCCCCCTGTCCCACTGGAGCCACCCCCCCATGTCTCAAGGTTTCTCTGCCCTCCCAGGTTGTAAATAAGTTCTTGCCATGTTTGAGTGACTTGGAATCACGGAATCATTAAGGCTGGGAAAGACCTCTGAGATCAACAAGTGCAACCACTAACCCAGCCCCAAGGCTGCCAGAGCTCCAGGAGGGTTTGGATGATCCTCTGGGGCACAGGGGGGGACTCTTGGGCCTGTGCACGGCTGAAGGTTGGGCTCCAGGATCCTTGGGATCCAGCACATCCTGGGATTCTGGGAGCCCAGGAGAGCAGCACATCTGTGGGCCCAGCACAGGAATGTGGGGACGTGTGTGGGGTGTGATTTGCCTCCAGAGCAGATGCTCAGTGTGAGCATCACACATCGGCTGGTACCACCCTGAGACTGTGAGGAGGATGAGGAAGGCACCTTTTGACTGGGCCCAACACACATTTCAGGCTGGGTGCTCCCAGGGTCTGATGGGCTGTGGGTATTGGGCAATACCTGGTGATGCCATGGCTGTGAAAAGCACCCCGTGCATTTTCTCATTGCAGGCTTGGAACCTGTGTGTAGATTTTTATATTCCTCTCCTGGCAGTTATGTAGCGCAAAAGGAATGTTCAGACAAAACTGTGATTCCTCTTTCTTGATGTTATGATGTTGCTGTCTCCTGAGACCCTGATGGCAGGAAGGTTTGTTCTCTGCAGCTTGAAGTGAATGTTAAAGGGATATTTCTACCTGGCAAAGTGTTTCGGGG
The DNA here is from genome assembly GCA_036023395.1 of Myiotriccus ornatus. Classification (NCBI taxonomy): domain Eukaryota; kingdom Metazoa; phylum Chordata; class Aves; order Passeriformes; family Tyrannidae; genus Myiotriccus; species Myiotriccus ornatus. Next base: position 10,035,300 of record JAYRBT010000051.1, on the reverse strand, counting down.
TCTAGTTTCCTTGCTAGTTAAGAGTTTTAATTGAAAAAGCAGTCAATAACGGGATAATGCATTTTTTAATGGCATCTTTCTACTGAGGTTGTGGCAAATGCTGCAGTGAAGCTGATAATTAAAGCCTGTGAAGTTAGTTATGATCCCTGGCAAAGGCACTGGCGTCAGGAGCAGGGTCTGCCCAGAGCCTTGTTCTGAGTCAGACCCAGAGTGCAGCAGTCCTGGCACCTGCTTGCTCAGGGGTCATGAGTGGGGTGAAGTCCTGCCTGTCCTCTGGGGGTGAAAGGACAGCGTAGAAAACACAAACTGAACAACTCAGAGTTTGGGGGCTGCACGTGCACAGCCCAAATCTGTGCAGGTGCAGGTACTGGGGCCTCTTTGAAATGCTAATTGTTTTCTCCCTAATCTGGCTAATTTCAGGAAATTACCATCCCAGTGCATCCCAGTTTGCATCCCAGGGGATGGATTTGTTCCTGGCTCTCCCGTGGAGTGCTGTGTTCCATGTAAATCACCCAGACCCCACTGTCACCTTGCATTCCCTTCCCCTGGTGATCCATCGGTGCTGTTCCCAAGGGGGAGCAGAGGGAACAGATGTTTTCATAGCCCATAAATGTTTTAAAGGACGGCTTCCCAAGGAATGGGGTGCCCACCCCTTTCCTTTCCTGCTTGATAAGCTGTCCCAGAAACGCAGAAATGCTGCAAGGGCTCAGCCCTGCAAAGCCCTGGAGGTGTGAGCAGCTTTAGCAGTGAGATGGGATCTCTGGGCATGTTCCAGGATCAAAGCCACCAGGAATCCCTGCTGGGCTCCTCTCACCAGCTCAGCCCCGGGATATTCCCTGCAAGCAATTCCAGGCAGAGCTCCCCTGACTGGAGATCACTATTCTGGCAGACAGTCCTTTGACTCTGCTTATTATCTGGGGAGATAAGGAGGGATTTCAGGGGGTACATCTGCTCACATCAAGCATCTGAGATGTGATAAAGAGGACAGGCACAGGTGGTGCATGGGGAGGGGGGGCTGCAGGTGCTGCAGGCAGTGGTGGCATTTGAACAGCAGCCCTGGCATTGCTTTAGTCTGATGGTTTTAGACACTTCTCCCACCTGATGATTTAATCTGCTCTAGTCTGATGGTTTCAGACACTTCTCCCACATGGTGATTTTTTGCCTGGAGAGGTGGGTGCAGTCAGGTCCAGCTGAACGTGAACAAAACACAATTACAACTCCTGCAGTTGCAGATTGTGCTTCCAGACTTGGAAAAGGGCAAATATATCCACTCCCTCAATAACATGCAGGCAGGTGTGCCCGTGGACTGATAGATTTGGGGAGATTAAATATTTTCAGAAGGTCTAGACATTGTTCAGACAAACAGGTATTTTTAAGACCCTTCAGCAGGCAGGAATGTCCCCTTTTTTGCCATTTTCATTTTCATGGCAGAAGTTCTCGGAGGGAAAAGTAACACTGGATACAATTCTCCCTCCAGACAGCCCCGTGCCTGGTTTGGAGCACAGGCAGGGGCTCAGGGCAGCAGCAGCTCAGCTCATTAGTGGCAGGAACAACCTCCTCTCCCTGCTAAAGGCACTGAAGCTGTGCCTGCTGAGCGCTCAGGCCTTCCCAGAGCTCCTGGAAAGCTGGAATGAAATGCCTTGTGGATTTGCAATAGTCTGGCTCTCTGCTCTGTGGACTCCCTCCCTCTGGAGGATGCTGCTGGCCCTGGAAAAGTTTTGCAGAGACCTGTTTGGCAGCGGTGAGGGAAGAGCCCTGGACGTGCTGCTGCCTCCTGTCCTCCTGCCAGGAGGGCTTTTGGAGAAGGGATTGGCCTCTCCAGGGCTGGGAACGACCTGCTCACCTCTAGTCTGGTCCTGGCTGCAGGTGTGGATGGGCCACAGCAGGGGCCATTCTTTGGGATATCAAAGGATCTGGGTCTGGAAGCACCATGGGGTTGATGGGGGAGGTGCCATTCTGTGGGATATCAAAGGATCTGGGTCTGGAAGCACCATGGAGTTAATGGGGGAGGTGCCATTCTTTGGGATATCAAAGGATCTGGGTCTGGAAGCACCATGGGGTTGATGGGGGAGGTGCCACAGCGGGTCCTTGATGTGCAGCAGATCCAGAGCAGCAGGTTGGACATCAGCACTCAGGGATAATTCCTTGATAACAATGAGGGTGGTGAGGCCCTGGCAGAGGTTTTCCAGAGAGCTGGTGGCTACCCCATCCCTGGAAGTGTCCAAGGCCAGGTTGGACAGGGTTTGGAGCAAGCAGATCCCGTGGAAGATGCTCCAGATGCACTAGATGGCCTCTAGAAGTCCCTTCCAACCCAAACTATTCCCTGCCTCCATAATCCTGTGATGTTTTTCTTTCATTCCAGGGGATGGCCAGGTGGATTTCGATGAATTTATGACCATCCTGGGCCCTAAGCTGGTGTCGTCGGAGGGCAGGGACGGCTTTCTGGGGAACACAATAGACAGCATATTCTGGCAGGTAAGTCAGCATTTCATTAAAATGCAGCTTTAACCAACTCTCCGCAGCTTCCAGAATGGATTTGTTGAGGAGAACGCCGTGTTTTCCAAGTGTGAATGCCTGTGCAAAGGGCCCTGGTGTGTGCTGTGCTGTGTGTCCAGCTGAGCCCTGCGTGGGAGGAGGGAAAGCCCTTCCCGTGGGTGGGTGGAGTTGGACACAACAAATCGCCCAGACATTCGGGCAACATCTTCGGCAGCGTTTTGGAATTCGGGTTTGGAAGAGAAAAGCGTTTTCCTTGATGAGTTTCTGGAGTGTTGGGAACCTTGAATCTCTCCAGCTGTGTCAGTGGTCGGTGTCCCTGGGCTGTGGTGGGGGATGCTCCTCGTGCCCAGGAGATCAGGTGGCACTGGTGCTGCTGTGGTGAGCTCAGGGCCAGGCTGAGGGCTGGGTTGGCACAAAAATGTTTTACCCTGGGGAGGTTTGGTCTGGCTGGTTCCAGAGCAGGTCTCTGGAAGTAGGAGCTGCCTTTTTTCTCAGCCTTGCAGCAGGATTTCCAACAGCTTCAGAGCTTCCAGGAAAAGCAGTGCAGGCTGTTGTGGCAGGGATTAAACATCTCCAGACCCACAGTGCTGCACTTCTTCTTGTCAATGGATTAAATGTGTGGCTTCCTGTGGGATTGCTGCTCCTTTCACTGACCATCAACAGCCTTTGCCTGCTAAGACACTTCAGCTGTGACCAAGTTCACAGGAATCACAAGAGCCCAGCCTGGAAATGAGCATTTCTGTCTTCCTTTACTGCCCTCCAGGACAGTCCAGACTGAACTGGGTAGACCTTTGGAAAAGCATTTTTAAAGTCTTCTAAAAGCTTGTTGCTGGCACGGGACAGGAATAACCCTGGGAATCCTGCTCTGGAGCCCAGCGTTTGCTTGTCAAAGCAAGACTTTGGTGTCAGTGAATTCTCTGGTTTGTAAATAATCTGGGGGAGGTGAGGGCTGGAGGACACCAGGAAGGGCAGCACTGGGAGAACCAGGAATGCTTTGTACCTTGGGAGCCTCATCCCAGCACGGGAGAGCAGCAGGGAGGGGAGGAAGCACCACCCTGTCCCGCTGAGCCTTCCAGGCTCCCCTTCCAGCCCCTCACTGGAGCTGCTTAAGAAGCAAAAAGCCCCGTTGGGAAAGCCAAGCTCGTGAGCTGAGCTCTGGGATGGGGAGGCAGAGCAGGCTGGAGCCCTCTCCAGGATCCTCCTGGTTAAGCTGCTGCTGTTCAGTGACCCTCCAGCCCACGGGAATGCCTGAGGTGGCTTTGCCCAGAGGAAGAGGGGTGGGAGCTCTGGATTTGGAGCAGCAGGATCCTGGGCTCAGCTTTCCCTGTGCCCTCCCCTGCCCCAGGGACCTTGTGCCCCCCAGCTGGGGGTGGGATGAGGGAAATCAGAGCAGAGACTCCCAACAACCCACCCCTCAGTGGGCAGGGCCAGCCCTGGGGGGGTCCCTGCAGGAAGCAAAGCTCTGACTGACTCCCACCAGCCCTGGGAAACAAAGGTTGGGATCTTCCTGTGTCCCACCAACTCCCTCCCAGCTTCACCTGCAGATGCGTCTCCAGGCCTGTTCTTTGAATTCCTCTCTCCTTCTGCTGCTGTTTGTCATTGAACTCTGTAATTACACTATTTCAAGAGATTTTAAGGCATGTTTGGAATTCTAAAAGTGGAACCCTCAGCAAAAATACCCCGAGAGCCAAACTGGTGAGAGCTGGAGCGAAGCTGTTTGCCTGGAAGAGGGGAAGGCACTTTCTGGATGCCACTGTGGATTCTCTGTCCCCTTGGCACTGATGGAAGAGCCTCTCCCAGGTGCCTGTTGCTGCCTGTGGCTTTGGGGTGAGGTTTCAGGGTGGCACTGCCCACCCAGGTGACCCCCAGGCAGGGCTGGCCCTTCGTGTGCCCCCCCTGGGCACAGCTCGTGGGCACTGCCCCCTCCTCAGAGCCCTCAGCTCCCAAAAGAACAGTCACAGGTGCTGTTGGATCAATTTTCAGCCAGGACAAGCTGTTTTTTCCCGAGGGAACACGAGCCTGGTTCCAGTTATGCACCCAGGGCTGGGTTCTGTCCCGGTGAGTCTGAGGCATTTCCACTGCAGGGGCTTTCAGGGCTGGGAAGGGATTTAGATCAAGAGCATCACAGGAAAGCCAAACATCAGTGCTGGCAAATAGCAGCTCCCTTTTTTTGGTAAACAGACTCCAAATCTGTGCCCTGTGCCCCTGCCAGGGATGAAAAGAGAGGGGAGAAAGTGGAATTTCATGTTCATTTGTAGTTTTCGCCCCGTTTCTGAGTGCAAAGACCTTCAGGCTCAAGTGTTCTACAGGATGTAGAGTGGAGGATCTCCAGTCCCCAGGGTAAGGAACAGGACCAGAAGTAACAACCTTGGATGATAGGTTTTTAATTAAAATAAACCTCTGTCTTGGCTGAAACGCTTCTGGAAGTCAGAACAAGTTTGAATGGTTAAACAAGCAGGCTGCAACCGCATCATGAGCAGAATAAATCCTGTGCCCAGCAGCACTGATGAGATTATTTTGAAAAGTCAATACTTTGCACAGGGATCATCTGAGAGGGCTGATTATTTCCACACCCCTCCTTTCTCCCTTCACTGTGTACACGTGGAAGCTGCAGGGAAGAGCATTCCATGCTGTGCTGGAGCACTGCCTGGGCAGGGAGATGTGGAAGCACGAGGGGATGGGGCTGGACCATCCACTCAGATGTGATGCCCCTTTAGACACCACCCAGGGCTGTTCAGTGTTCAGGAGCAGCCTGGTTATTTTGGGATAAATGAAGCTGCTTTGCAGGGGCTGTGTTGGTCAGAGTTCCCGTTCCTCCTCCCCTCTGCAGTTTTTTTGGGGGGACAGGCAGGGTTGGGGAGGGGGGTCCTGCAAAGGGAACAGCTCAGCAGCTCGTGTTTTCTGGGCTTGCAGAAACCTTTTAGTTCCTCCAGATTTCCACGTATTTGGGGGGAGGGATATATTGGGGTTTATGACCTTTGGTGGATGAGTAGGAATGGGCAAAGCTACATCCCATGAGGTACAAGGAAGGAGGGATGGGCAGGGACAGCAGAGACCCCTGGGGTCCTGAGCCACAGGATCTGCAGAGGCACCAAAGGGTAGTTTGTGCCCTGGATGGAGAGGAAATGGAGCAAGAACCACATCCAGTTGTGGTGCCACATCTGGATCAGAGCTTGTGAACACGGGGGAGTGGTGGGAAGTGGCTGGGGTGGGACGTGGGAGAGCCAGCTGGGAACAAGGGAGAGCAGGGGGACAGGACACAGTGGAGCCAGCTGGGAACAGGGGAGAGCAGAGGGATGTGTTTGGGGTGGGACATGGGAGATCCAGCTGGGAACAGGGGGGAGCACAGGGGCATGGCTGGGATGGAATATGGGAGAGCACAGGGACGTGGCTGGGATGGAATATGGGAGAGCACAGGGACGTGGCTGGGATGGAATATGGGAGAGCACAGGGACGTGTCTGGGATGGAATATGGGAGAGCACACAGGGACATGGCTGGGGTGGAATATGGGAGAGCACAGGGGCATGGCTGGGATGGAATATGGGAGAGCACAGGGGCATGGCTGGGGTGGAATATGGGAGAGCACAGGGACATGGCTGGGGTGGAATATGGGAGAGCACAGGGATGTGGCTGGGGTGGAATATGGGAGATCACAGGGACGTGGCTGGGATGGAATATGGGAGAGCACACAGGGATGTGGCTGGGGTGGAATATGGGAGAGCACAGGGATGTGGCTGGGATGGAATATGGGAGAGCACAGGGGCATGGCTGGGGTGGGCCATGGTGCTTTCCCCCCCAACCTCGGCCCCCGATCCCTCAGAGCTTTGCTGGGTGAACCCCCCTATCCATCACCCTCTGTGCAGGGGTGTCCCAGGGGAGGGATCTGGGCTCTCCTGCTCTGCTCAGTCAATCAGTGCTTTAAGAGAGGGAAATGAAGCAGAACACGTGAGGGAACCTTGGATCCATCAGCAAGACTCTGCTCTTTGTTCCTGATCCCTGTGCCCGGCACAGATGTGCTGTCACAGCTGGTGCAGATGTGAACACTGGAGAGGTTCCTGGATCACGGTGGTAAAGCTGTCCCTGGACAAGGTGTCCCACCCCTGTAACCCCTTTGCAGAGCATGGATTCACCCCCAGCCAGGAGTGAGCAATTCTGGGAGGCCCCGTTTGATCCCTTTCTGTGAAGGATCCTCGTTTTCACCACTATACATTTATCCCTGTAACCAAATCCACTTCTCAAGCCACCAGGATCAAATTTACAGCTCAGAACTGGAGACACTGGAGATGGCAATGCTTTGGCAGCAGCTGGGAACCAACAGCAGCAACAAAGCACGACTTCATTGTCCCGCTCTGTTCTTTCTCCTCAGCCACCTTCCTGACACATTTAGCCTTCAGAAATGCTCTCCAGCTTTGGTTCACAGCCTATTTAAAGCAGCCAGTTCATATTCAGGGGCTTCCTGCCTGCTGGATGACAGTGGAAAGCTGGCCTGGCAGGAGCTGGTGGGGCTTTGTGCACATTCATGGACTTAAACCCCGTCAGCTCTTGCTGTAGAGAGGTTATTTTTTCTAGGCCAGTTTATATATAAACTCAGGCTACAGCTCTCTGGCTTTTTGGGGTTGGGTTGGGTTGTTGTTTTTTTTTGCCCCTGCTTGATGTGGGAAACAGGAACTGCTCTGAGGTTTTGCTTGGAAACGTGAGGAAAAATGTTCAGGAAGTAGAACTGTGTGTGAGCATCATCTGATGTGTGCACAGGCTTGGGGAAAGGGTTTGCAGCTTTTTGTGGCCTCCTTGCCCAGGGGATCAGATTCCCCAGCCCCTCTGAGGACCAGGAACATTCCCAGAGCTGCTTGTGTTGGGATGGGGATCACTTTTCTCTGGGTGCTTTTGAAAGGCACCTCTGGGTGACGGAGCAGAGGTGGCACAAAAACACTCAGGGGAGTTTCAGGGGCAACAGCTGTGTCTTCAAATCCCATATCCCAGCACTCCCAAGGTCAGGAAGGAAATTCTTCCAGAGGCAAGTCCTTAAATGCCACCAGATCCCAGGATCCATCCTTCCCCTGTGCACAGAGAACAGGGCCTGTAAGGATCTGCAATCCGGGTGTCACTGGAGGACTTTGCCTTTGGCTTCCCTGGATACTTCAGTTCCTGGAACAAAATCCCCTCTTTCACTGCACTGCAGTAATTTTGTCAAGTCCTTAGTTGACCATAAGAAAAGTCTGATTTTAATGGAGATCAGAGCTTGGGAATTGTTTAAAACAGACTTGGTAGTGATGGCTTTTTTCTGTTTCTTTTTCCTGAAGAATCCCCCCCCCCTTTGAGATGGGAATCCATATATTGCCCTTCCTCCCAGCCCTGGCTTTCAGGGGGGTAAAAACTGTGAAAATTGAAAAATTAGAGGGAAAACCAGGAAAAGAGACACTGCAATTGAAGAATTATAGGGGAAAACAGGAAAATAGACACTGCATTGCTCATAAACAAACAAACCAACCCCTCAAGTGTTGGCAACTGTTTGCAGGGAACAAATGTGTTTAGAAAGAAAATGACCTTTTGTGTGAAACAAAAGCTAAAAAAGAAATTACGTGCTTGGAACAATAGGGGGAAAAAAAAAAGAAAGGAAGGAAGATTTCTAGAAAAATGCAAATGGAGAAGCTGCAGAAGATCTCTAGGGTGGGGTGTTTGTAGCCCGGGTGGTGGCTGAGGTTTGCTGGTGTGAGACAGATGAGCAGGCGGTGCTGTGGCACTGAGGAAGGACCTGCAGGTCCTGCTGCCAGAAAATTCCTCCAGCACAGAGTTCAATTCAGATTTTCCCAGAGTGTATCCAGGATTTTTGGGGCAGATTTCTGCTGGAACCTGAACACCTGAAGGCAAAAGCTCTGGCATAGGTTGGCCAGAGAAGCTGTGGCTGCCCCAGCCCTGGAAGTGTCCAAGACCAGGTTGGACAGGGCTTGGAGCAACCTGGGTTGGTGGAAGGTGTCCCTGCCCATGGCAGGGGAGGGACTGGATGGTTTTTAAGGTCCCTTCCAACCCAAACCACAGTGGGATTGATTCTGGGATCCTGAATAAACCCACCTGGAACCATCCAGCCCAAAGTGATGCCCTGGTTAGATATCAAGATTTTCAGTTTATCAGCAAAATACTTCTTGGGACAGCCCTGAAGCAGCTTCTGGAGCATCCTGGTGCTTCTTCCAGAGGGCATTTCTGGATTTCTGCTCGTGCAGAGGCACAAGGAGCAGCTTGTGTTGGGAATTGCTGGGAATTGCCCATGGAGGAGAAGGTTTTCCACTGCTGCCCTGCCATGCCCACCCAGCCACCCCCCTGGGTGTCCTCCCAGCACAGGGCACGGCCTGACTGGCCCAGCCTGGTGTTTGTGAGGAGGAAAAGTGGTGGGCACACTGGTGGCCCTGGCGGGTGGTTCTCCAGGCACCAGCTGTCTGGAGTTACCATGGGATGGGGAGATTCCCTTGGACACCAGGGTGGAGATGTTTCCCTGGCCACCATCCATGCTGAGGATTTTCCTTATCCATCAGGGTGGAGGTGTTTCTCTGGTGATCTCTAGGAAGGTTTTCCCTGGCCATCAAGGTGGAGATGTTTCCCTCATGATCCATGCTGAGGTTTTCCCTTGGCCATCAGGGTGGAGATGATTCCCTGGTCCATCCCTACTGAGGTGTCTTTCCCTGGCTGGAGATGCCCTGGCCATGCTGCCCCGTTTCCCTCCATTCTTCTTTGCCAGCCTCTCTGAGGGCAGGAGGTGGGATGGGCTCTGGGCCAACCCCTCCCTCCCCTTCCCAAGGGATCTGCACAAACTCTTGCCTTGGTTTCTCCAAGAACTTTCCCAGCAGATCCCCAACACGGTTCTACAAAGTTGGTGGAAAGATGCTGATCTTCAGCAGAAATTCCCTAAAGTCTTTTTTTTCCCCAAACAAATCCGCCACTTCATTGGGAAAATGTTTCTTTGTGTGTTTTCTGACTGTCTGTGGAGGTTTGGGTGTATTTTTGTGCTGGCAAAGGAAGAAACCTTGCCCTCTGAGATGGGTGCAGCCTCCTGAGCTGCTGGAGGGAATGGTGTGACAGAGGGGTGATTCTGTTATTTTGGCTGCTGAATGACACACCACACTATAAACTAGGTAATTAAAGCAGATCATTATGTATCCCCATACATTTACTGATAGTTCAAAGAGTGGCTCAGGGTGGAGACACTTATGGCAGAGCAACCTGAGGAAGTTGGTGAAGTATTCAACAGATGTGGGAGCGTGGTGGGAAGTGTTTTTTTCATGTACATAAGCAGATGTAGCCTGAGGGGGACAGATCTCTGTTCAAAAGGAGCCAGGATGGTGGTGCAGTTCCCTCCAGAGCTGTCCTCCAGTGTCCAACATCCCTGCCCTGAGCAGCAACACAACCCCCAGGAGAGAACCCAGCGAGGTCCACGGTGGAGTTCATGGAAGTGCCCCATTTTTGGAGCAGGGAGTAGGAGGCTGTTGCCTTCCCTGGAGGAAAATAATCACATAACAATGATTTGCATGTTTTTAATCTCTTCCCACTCTTGCTGAGTATGTTAGTTTAGATGTTTCCCCCGAGGTTGGTTTGCTTGGGGGATTATTAGCAGAAAACATCGTTGTCAATCCATCAGCTCCCCCTTGAAGCTCCAATTCCTTGAACTTCTGGAACTGACAGAGCAATGAAAAGACAAATGAAATAAAGTGATGCATTTCCGAGGAGCAGGCTCGGAGCAGAGCTGTCCCAAAGGCAGGCAGGCTCTGTGGAGGGGACAGATTTCAGGCATTTCAGGCACTGTGATCCCTCGTGAAGACAAACCCAGGACCCTCAGCCTCCAGCACTTGTGTCCTTTGTATGAAAGAGACAATTGAGCCAATATAAATATTTATTAATATTTATTTTAGGGCTAGTTGGTGTGCAGGCACATGTTCTCACTACATTAGCCAGGCTTTAAACTGCCAGAGGGCAGGGTTAGATGGGATATTGGGAAGGGATTCCTGGCTGTGAGGGTGGGGAGGCCCTGGCACAGGTTGCCCAGAGAAGCTGTGG
>JAYRBT010000051.1:10005977-10020198 GCA_036023395.1 Myiotriccus ornatus | reverse complement strand
AACTCCCTGACAGGAGGGGGGAGCCAGGTGGGGGTCGGTCTCTTCTCCCAGGAACCAGCAGTAGGACAAGAGGTCACGGCCTCAAGCTGTGCCAGGGGAGGTTTAGGTTGGGTATTAGGAAGAAATTCTTTCAGATAGAGTGCTCAGCCATTGGAATGGGCTGCCCAGGGTGGATTCGCTGTCCCTGGAGGTGTTTCAGGTGAGACTGGATGTGGCATTAGTGCCATGGGCTGGGAAGTATGGCAGGGTCAGAGCAAGGGTTGGACTTGATGATCTCAGAGGGCCTTTCCAACCCAGCTGATTGTAAATACCCCCCAAACCTCACCACAGAGAGCTGGTGATGGTGCAGGAGTGTGGAGAGAAGCTCTGGGTGAAGGGCTGTGTTGATCTTGAGAAGCTGCTCCCCTCAGAGACAAGGGAGAAGGGAATTGCTGCAGTTCAGCCCCACACAGACAATTATTCAGCACCTTTGTGCACTCGTGATTTACTCCCAAAGCCTGTGGTTGCAGGAGGCTTTGCACAGGCTCTGGCCAATGACTCCTGACTTCTCTGACCAGCCCCTGAGTGCTTGATTGCTTTTGTTCCCCCCATTACTGCTCTGCAGGAGATTAATAGACAGGTTAATGTCCCTGGGGCAGTCCTACAAAGCATGGCTAATTTGTCTGGTGCTGCTGCTGCTTCAGCAACATCTGCCTTGGGTCAGCACTGCTCCTGCCGTGCTCTGGAGGGTGAGTTTTAGGAGTTACTGCTCTGGGGGAGCCTGTCCTTGGAGATGTTCAGAGCAGACACAGCCCTGGGCAGACTGCTCAAGCAGGAGGTGGGAAGGACGGGAAAGCAAAGGGTGGGAGGTGCTGCCCAAGGCCAGCTTTGGTCTCCACAGGTTTCCAGAGGACTGGATGAGCTCCCATGTCTCTGTGTCTTTCTAGTGCTGCACAGACAGCAGGACAATCTGGAGCAGCTGCCCTTTGTACTGGTGTCACCTGCTGGTGCTGGAATTCCCAAGACCCTTGGGAACACCCAGAGCCACCAAGGCTGCTATCCCTGTCCTCCTTCCCCAGGGCTGCCATCCCTCCTTTTCCTCCTTCACCAAGGCTGCCATCCCTGTCCTCTTTCTCAGCTTCCCTGAGCCTTGTTCAGAGGTAAATGGGAGCTGGTCACGGCCCCAAGGCTGCCAGAGCTCCAGGGGTGTTGGGACAACACTCTCAGGGACAGGGTGGGATCACTGGGGTGTCCTGGGCAGGGCCAGGGGTTGGACTGGATGGTGGGTCCCTTCCAGCTCAGGATATTCTTTGATTTTATGACTCTTTCCTGTGGTTTCAGCCGATGTGAAGTGGTGATTTGTGGGAGTTCTGAGCAGGAGCCAGGTCTGGCTGTAGCAGAGCAGTAAATAGCACTGGTGCCTCCAGTCAACAGCCTGAGGGCTCTTCCTTAACTTCTCCTTTTGGCCACGTTGAGGTTGGCAGATGTTGTAGTGAGCCTGGCTGGCAGGTATGGGGGTGTTTTGGATGCTGTGGGCAAACATCTCATCTGGGTCAGTACCAGCAGGAGATGCCATCCCCTAACTCCCAGGGGTGTATTATGGGATGTACAACCACCAGAGGGGTGTTCAATGGGGCTGTTTGATAACACAGCCAGAGGAAGATTCCCCATCTCTGCAAACATCCAAGATCAGACTAGACAGGGCTCTGAGCAACCTGGTCCAGTTGAAGATGTCCCTGCTCATTTCAGGGGGTAGAACTAGATTGTGTTTAAAGGCCCCTTCCAACCCAAAGTGTTCCATGATTCCATGAGTCTGTGATTCTGTAATTCTGTGATCCCATGATTGGTTGATTCTATCACTCTGTGATTCCATGAGTCTGTGACTCCATGATTGTGTGATTCCATGAGTCTGTGACTCCATGATTGTGTGATTCCATGAATGTTTGATTCCATTATTCCATTATTCTATGATTCCATGATTCTGTGATTCCATGTTTCTATGACTCTATTATTCTAAGATTCCACAAGTCTATGCTTTGATTATTCTATGGTTCCATGGTTCTGTGATTCCATGATTCTTTGAGTCTGTTGTTCTAGAATTCTCTGATTCCATGATTGTTTGATTCTATGATTCTATGATTCCATGAGTCTAGGCTTCTATTATTCCACGATTCTGTGATTCCATGAGTCTATAATTCTATGATCCTATTATTCTGTGATTCCATGAACCTGTGATTCCATGATTCCGTGACTCTCCGAAGCAGGACAGAGCTCTGGAGAGTCCCCCTCTGTCAGCAGCTCCTGCTGTTGTCCCACTGGATGTTCAGGAAAATGCAAGTCTGAAGAGGAAAGCTTTGATATTGGAGATGGGCTCAAGCCCTAAAGCCTGGAATGGGATTTCAGGAGCTCCTGAACTGATGGATTGTAATAATAAAAGAAACGTTAATTTAGGCCTTGATTGAAAATCCTCCCCAGCTGCACAGAATGGGGGTATCTGGTGTCAAGGTGGTTTGAGCAAATTGCATTGTATTTACTGAATTGGAGGCTCTTCTGGGCATAATGACAATCCAATTGGGTTTGAGGAGGCAGCAATATTATATCTCAATCTGCAGGTCATTGTGGGAGGCTGGATGATGAAGCCCCAATCCCTTTTAGCATGAACAAGACACGCAGAGACTTTCAGATTTGCCTTAAAATATCCCTGGCAATAAAAAAAAGTCCCATTCTTTCAATCTGATGAGCCCAGTGATTCATAAACCCCTCCTGCCTTTAGAATCATAAGTCTCCCTTCCCTTTAGAAGGGGGTAAGGTGCCTAAGACGGAAGTATTCCCCAGAAAATCTGATTTTCAATTTATAGTGACAGGCAACAAACCTTGCTGGAGGGCAGGCACAGTTTGAAGAGGTGAGAGGGCACATTTGGGGAGGCAGAGCATCCCAGTGGGCGCCTGGAAGCTGCCAAAAGGCTGCTCAGGGTGCAGATCCCTCCGTCAGAAATCCATCTGTGAGACACCCAGCCCGAGCCGCAGTCCCAGGAGCAGATGCTGTCTGAGTAATTAGCTCAGCTCCTGATGAAAGGGCCAGGCTGGAGCTCTGCTGGAGCTGCTGAAATCTTGCAGAGACAAAGCAGATCTTGGGCCATTGCTTGGCAAAGTGATCCCCCCGCAGCTCAGGGGAAAAGTAAATCAGTTAATGGCTTTAATTAGCAATCCTTTCATGTCTTCCCCTCACTGTCCACGGGCAGCTCAGCAGGGAGGATGCTCTTCCCTCTGCACACACTGCAGAGGCACAGAGGGTTTGCAGGCACCCGTGGCAGTGGGGTCAGGCCTCTTTCACTTTGATCAAACGGGCAGAAATGTCCTTTTTTTTGGATCAAAATAGACTTGGGCATCCATTTTAAGTCACCTCTCCTGTCTGGTCCCAGAATCCCAGAATATTCTGAGTTGGAAGGGACCCACAAGGATCAAGTCCAGCTCTTAATGAATGGCTTGGACAGGGATCAAACCCATGCCCTTGGCATTATTAGGTCCATAGGAGTTCTGTGGCAGAACCTGCACCTCGGCACATTAATTGGAACTGCACTGATTTAGCAGATTTTCCTCATTCCACTACTCCTCTGGCTACTTGGGGAATAAATCCAAGTGCTGCACATTCCATTCCTTGGAGTCTGTGCAGAAATCGGGAATTTAGCCTCTCCTGGAGCCAATAAGGTATTGGGGGAGCACAACTCCTGAAATTCCAGTAGCTTGTCACACAGGTGGGACTTGCAGTTGGTTTGGGGATATGATGGGGTGGATGAGAGAAAATTTTAATTAAATTAGAATGATTCCTGGGGTTGAGAGATGCTTCAGCATTCACAGTTCCCTGAAAACAGACCACATAAGGGCTGAACAGGTTGGGATGCTGAGGGATGTGGGGTTATTGCCCCCAAGCTCCTGGGGCAGGTGGAGTTGCAGAGGAGGGACAGGCTGTGGCCTCAAAGGTGGATGAAATCCTAGTGATGGCCTTGGGATGGAAATGGGATCATCATGCTTGATGATGGCTCAAAAACTCCTGTCACAACCTCACTGAAGGGCCACCTGCCACTGACTCAAAAAGCCTGTTTGTCAGACTCAGGAGAACCCAAACAACTGAGAGTGTTGGGTGTGTTGGAGGGAAGACTCACCCGGGTTTGTATCTGCAGCAGTTCCTCACCTCTCCAGTGTGGGAAGGTTGGGAAGGTTTAGCCCCAAGGAAGGTCAGAATCCCAGAATGTGCTGAGCTGGGAGGGACCCCCAAGGATCCTGGAGTCCAATCCTCAGCCCTGCACAGGCCCAGCCCCAAGAGTCCCCCCCTGTGCCCCAGAGGATCATCCCAACCCTCCTGCAGCTCTGGCAGCCTTGGGGCTGTGCCCACTGCCCTGGGGAGCCTGTTCAGTGCCAACCACCCTCTGGCAAGATCTCAGCAACGTAAAGTCCATGTCCCTGGCACATGACTAGGTTGTCACCACTTTGGCAGCATCACAAGCAAAAACTCCTTCCTGCAGAGAAGGACATTTCCCAAAGTTCTGGACCAGTGTGTTAAGTCAATCCCAGAAATCCCTGTTTTATCCCCAGCCCCTCAGCCCTGCCTGATCTGCCAGCCTGTCTGCATTCCTTCCATGGAGCTGTTGCTGTCCCAGAATGTTGCTGTTCTTATCAGTCTTTCTTGCGTGAGGAGCTTTCAGAGCAGACAATGTGCTTCCAGTGCTGCCCATGAGCATCTTCCCTCCCCATCTGTTCCTTGGTTGCACCTGAAACACTCCAGAGCAAAAATCTCCTAATAAAATCAGTCATGATGGTCCCTGGGACAGAGAGCAATGGGACAACTGCTCCCCATGTCTTGGCCCAAGCTGCCCACGGGGTGGATAATGGAGAATTATTGCAAATCTGTCTGTGTTTATATATTTGTTTTATTAATATCCTCATCCAGCAGAGCATCAGAGGTGACTCTGTGAATGGATGGTGTGGTCTTGCCTGCTGGAAAGGGAATTGCCCTTTGTCTGAGCTGTACATCCCCACAGGACCATGTGCAGCAGGGAATGCTGAAAGCCATGGGGTTGAGGTCATCAGAAGTGGTACCACAAGAAGGAGGAGCTGTTGACCAGTGCTGACTTTGCACTGCCCTGGGGAGCCTGTTCAGTGCCAACCACCCTCTGGGGGAAGAACCTTGTCCTGGGATCCAGCCCAAGGCAGCAGAGGAAGGATTTGCCACCTTGCCTCGTTCCCAGTGAAACACCCAGGGAGCATTTCCCCCTTTTCCCAGTCTGCCATTTCCCAGGAAGCACTGTCTGCTGGGGGAAAACAAACGTGTCCTGTGTTCAGATTTGATTCGTTCCCCTGTCCCTTTGCTCCCGAGGGGGAATGTTGTGCCTCAGCTTCTCCCCAAAGCCGGTCCCTGGGAGCTCAAGCACCTCTGCAATGTGTGTTCAACCATTTCAGATAAAGCAAACAATGGTTTGCTTTCCACTCTCCTGCCCACCCCAGCCTCGGTCTCCCCTATGGGAAGGGCTGCTCCATCCTCCTCCAGGATCCATTCAGCAGCTTTGCTTTGCTATTTGGGTGCTTTTTCCTCCTGCTTTGGCTGGCATTTCCTCAATCTTTCATTTCTTTTTGTGTGCCTGCAGAGCTGGGTATGAAGTAAGTAGTTCTCACAAGGGTTGCCAAGCAGGGAAGCAGCCTCGGATATAATAATAAAAGTCATAAAAACCACCCCCCTCCCAAACCCGAGCCATTATTTCCTTGCAGACACACTGAAAATGCAAAATCAACTTATTAGCTCAGCATTCAGGCCTGATTTCATGATTTTATGTTTGGCTTTGAGATCTATAATATCCATTTTCCACTTTCATAACAGCCAACAAAAAAAAAAAAAATCACTTCACAATTCACTCCTATTTTGTTCTCTCCTATTTCCAGTCCCATCAAACTCAGCAACAAGACATCTGGAAGCTCAAATGCAAATGTGCTCCCAGCCTGACGTGGTACATTTTGGGAATTTCAGCCCTACCACACTGAGTGGGAGGGAGTAACTAAAGCTGGGGGGGAGAAGTTGCCCCTTGACTGCAGATAATGTGCTGCCAGAAAGACAAAAATGTTGGTTTCTCCTTTTCATTTCCAGTGGGAAATTTTGGTGGGCAGTCAAAAGTATTAAATAGCACATTTTCTAAGTGGGCTTGACATGCAATCCCATAAACTTGGAGACTTTTTGGCCAAAGTGGTGGTTTGGGGGGTTTGTACAAAATAACACCCTGGGAGTTCCCATCAGTGTCCTGTGTTACCCAGTCATGGGAGGCAAATGACCCAAATTTCTATGGATAAGGAGACAGGAAAGGTCAGGTGGTACCAGGTTTTGCTGTTAATTGTTGCAGGAAAAGGGCACAGTTCTGCAAACATTCCTGGCTCAGCAGCTCCTGGGTTCAAGGAAAATGCAAAATGTAGCTCTGAGCACTGAGAGGAACCCACAGGTGCTTCCAAGGTCAAGCCTCGTGTTCTTGGCCTGTCAAAACAGCCCTTAAATGGCACATTCACACCAGGGGCTGCTCCTGGTGGCATCTGGTGGGACCCAGGTTGTGGCAGCTGCTGCCCAGGAGGATGCACAGCCTCCTGTGAGGGCTGGTGCAGGCTGGGGTTGGTATTTCTGTTATTTTGACCCCAAATCTTTCTCTGCAGAGTATTATCCCCCCCAAGCAGGTGCCCAGAGCAGGGGAATCCTTGAAGGGTTTGGGTTGGGAGGGACCTTAAAGACCATCTGGTCCAGCCCCTCCACCACGTGGCTGACACAGCTCCAACCTGAGAGTGGCTTGTTGAGGGTCAGCCTGAACTTCTCTTGGGCCACCACGTGGCTGCTTGACTTTTCTTCCTGATGTCCCAACAGGCAAGTTGAAATGCAAATGCAGTGGTTGGGGCACTTGGCACCAGCAGGTACAGTAGGTGTCAGACCAGGGAAGCTGAGAGGTCAGTCAGAAACTGGATCAGCAAGAACTCAAGTTAGAACCAGTCCTGGTGCTCTCAAAACCAGCAGAGCACCTCCACAGTCAGTGGAGACACACATCCCTGGTGCACAGGGAAGATGGGAATCCTGGCTCCTGATTCATGGGATGTGTGAGATCCCAGTTAAAATTGGTTCCTGGTGCTGTACCTGTTTCCATTTGGCTGCTGCACAGAGTCTTTGGATCCATTTGGTGCATCAGCTTTTCTTTAAGTGGTGAATCCTTGTGGTGAGGATTAATAAACACTTACCTGTGTTAGACAGAAGAGGAGAGAGCGCACTGGTGCTTTTCCAGCTTAAAAATACCCCTGGAGAATTAAAATTCCAGTCATAGGAGCGGGTGCTGGAGGGAGGGAACCACTGGCATGGCCAGACAGTGCACTGAGGGAGGGAGCAGGACACCAGCAGAGCCTTGGGAGTGTCAGGGAGGCTGCTGAGCACAGGTTGGAGCAGGATGTGGGTTGTGGTCCTTTCCATGCCAACCCAGAGGGTTTTCCTGCAGGTTTGCTCTGCAGTGGGAGCTGTGAGCACACTGTCTGTAGGAGAAGGTGGCTGATTTCCCTCTCTGTAGGTGCTTGGTGGTGGCCAGGCTGCTTGCTGCAGTGAGAGGCTCTAGCTGTGTTTCCCTCACTTTTGGAAGGTGGTTATTCTGTGGTGGTGGCTCCCAGGAGTTGAGTTCAGGCAGAGTTCACAGCTGTGGTTAGTGCTGGGCAGGGCCTGCTCTGCTCTGCTGTAGTTTGCAGGACCTTTCTTTCCTCACTCCAAAGCAGCACCAGTGAACCAGTGAGACTCCTGAGATGGTTTATTCTATTTCCTCCTGGGTTTGCAGAGAGTCTTGGCAGAGATTTTCTCCTCAGGGCTGTTTGGAGACTCCCAACACCTCAAGTCCAACCCAAATTTTGGATGCAATGCTCAGCTGGGAGCTTGCAGTCAACTGGGAGAGATTTCAGAGCCAGCCAAGTGCCAGTAGGTGCCACCACTTTTTTGCATCCCAGGTGGTGGCAGATCAGCCAAGGGGACAAGGGGCTCCTGGAGAGGACACAGCCCATTTTCTCCTGCCTGGCATTTGGCAGCTGTTGGAACTGTTGCCCTTTGGTTCTCCTTTGTTTCACCAGCCGTTGCCATTCTGGGTCAAACCAGAAAGCCCTTTGAGCCCCACACAGGGACCAAACCCTCTTTCAGCTCCCCAGCATTCATCTACAGTGTGACAAGGATGGTCCCCAACCCACAGTCTTTGCTTTGATAGACACTGGTTGGTCCTTCATGGTCAAAACCAGCCAAAAGTTGGATTTCTTGGCACTGGAGGCCAGTGGAGGCAGCAGATGATGAGCTGTCTCTTTGAGCAGAGCTCAAACTCTCATCACGATCATCAAGACACCAAGGCAGTTGCTGGGCCTGGATCTCTCCTTGGGAGGTGCTTTTGCAACCAGCAGAAGGGCAGCAGTCCCACCTCAAGTGTGGCACCTCATTTCAAGCATTTGCCATCCCGGGGGCTTCCCTGTTTCTCCTCACATCCCTGGGAAGAATGTTTAGGCACACCTCAGGCTGATCATCACCATTCCAGGGGCATGACCAGCCCAGCTGGAGCCTTCACCGTCACAAGACACAGGCAGAAACTGGGTCCATAGTGCAGGATGTGGAAAACACCAGTGGGTACTACAAGGCCAGTAGAAGAAAGATTGTTGCCCACCCCTGGTCCCACCTTCTGTGACAAAAACGAACAAACACTGAGTGTCCCCCAACCTTTTCCATACTGGGCATCTCTGGAGCTCTGAGCTGGCTGGTGCCAGTCAGGAACGAGGCCTTCAAGTTATTTTTAACAGGTGGGAATGTCAGCACCAGTCAAAACAGCAAGTGGGAAACCTGGGGAAGTTTGAGAAGGGAAGAGGGGAAAAAACCAGAGCTGCCTTCCAAGATGCCTTGGAGAAGAACCCGACGGCATCCAAGATGTGAAGGGGAGGTGGTGGGATGGGAGAAACTGCAGAGAAGAACAAGGAAGAAGTTCACAGATTCCAGGTGGAGCCTCCTCAAGAGGGAAACTTGGGGTGGAAAAAAAGGAACCCTGGGGAGTGAGATGTCAGAAGTTGGGAAAGCGATGACTGGATCTAAGCAGGGTTCAAGTGAATGATAGACAGTTTCAGAACGAGAAAAAGGAGAAGGTTTCTCCTGCAAGGTGTGAAATCTCTTGATGGCACAAGTTGCATGTTCTACAAGTTTGCAGAACTTGCAGAAATAACTTGGCAAATTAGTCAGTTGAGGTGTCTCTTCTTCCACCTTGCAGTAAAGGGCAGATTTTTTCTCCTGAATCTGCTTTTGGCTTGTCCATGCACATGTCCATCCATAGACTGTCACATCCACCTGGAGGACAGCTTCTTCCCAAGGGAAGAGATGGGGGAACAGGGAGTTATAAATAGGGATTAGAGAATAATAGAAGGAAGGATTATGCTCTATTGCCTCTTTCAATGTTCAATATTTCATAAGGAATTTACTTCTCAAAGACCTCAAACCCCACCACTGACTTGGAACAGCACTGGATCGCACCATTAGCATCTAATATGGGGTAAAAACTAAAAAAAAATATCTAAATATGGGGTTAGAAAATGGGATTAATAAAAACTAATCCTCCCAGAGTCAACAGAAAACTCCAATTTAAGCAGTCACTTTTTATTTTTAATACATGAATTAGGAACGGGACTGGTCATTCCTCAGGATTCCTTATGTCTTTTGTCCTGTAGTCAGCAAAGTCTGTTTGTAGAACAGGGGCTACAGTTCAGCTCCCAGATCTCGACTCTAATCAATTCTCTCCATTTAAATTAAAAACTAATATTCTTTATTTTTAAAATCCTCACTGAGGACTGTTTGCTTAAACTAAAGCAACCAAGCTGTGAGAGGACTAGTGAGAAAACAGGGACCAGCCTCATTTGGAGATGATCACAGTGACCTCATGTCTCCTTCTGAAGAACAGAAAGACTTGAAGGCTTCCTTGGAAAGCTCAGTCTCTTCCAAGTAAGAAACCTTGCAGTCTAGCCTGGATACTTCATGCTTCTCTGTGCAATCATTGATCAAAGCCAGGGGTTAACAGGCCCAGAGAGAACCCCTGAGCAGAAACATTTGGGATGGCAGCAAACCCAGCTGCCTGGTGCTGAGGAGGTGGTGCAGCTCTGCTCAACCAGCTGACAGCCCTTTGTAACTTGGCAGAAGCTTCCTCGGTGTTGGTTGTTTTGTTACTGCAGGTGCAGCCACGTGCAGACCTGAAACGCTCCTGATTAAATTCAGCAGCGCTGCATCTGTATTGCCAAAGCTCCTTCCTTCTCCCTCTCTTCACTTTTCTGAGCTGGCAACACAGGAAAGGGAATGAGAAAGCACAGAATCACTGAATAGTTTAGGTTGGAAAAGCCCTCCAAGACCATCGAGTCCAACCTGTGCCCGATTCCCCTCTGTCCCCCAGCCCAGAGCACTGAGAGCCACCTCCAGCCCTTCCTTGGACACCTCCAGGACTGGGGACTCCAAACCTCTCTGGGCAGCCCCTGCCAGTGCCTGACCACCCTTTCCATGGGGAAATTCCTCCTGATGTCCAACCTGCCCCTCCCCTGGCACAGCTGGAGGCCGTTCCCTCTCCTCCTGTCCCTGTTCCCTGGGAGCAGAGCCCGACCCCCCCCGGCTCCCCCCTCCTGTCAGGGATTGCAGAGCCAGAAGGTCCCCCCTGAGCCTCCTTTTGTCCAGGCTGAGCCCCCCCAGCTCCCTCAGCCGCTCCTGCTGCTCCAGCCCCTTCCCAGCTCCATTCCCTTCCCTGGACACGCTCCAGCCCCTCAATGTCTTTCTTGTCCTGGGGGGCCCAAAACTGACCCCAGGATTCAAGGTGCCCCTCAGCAGTGCCAGCACAGGGACACAACCACTTCCCTAGCCCTGCTGGCCACACTGGTTTTGACACAGCCCAGGATGCCATAAATGTGCTCCAAGCAGTTGTGTGCCCGTGAGAAAGTGCCCCTTCCTCCAGCAGCTCCTCGGGAGCGGAGCTGTGATGTTTGGAGCACCACGAGAGCAGGTCCCGGTGTGGAGTGGAGCCAGTGGAACATTCCCTGGCTCACAGGACGAGCTCTCAATGGCTTTGACCTGAGTCACCAGCACAAATATGATTTAAACAACATAAAAGTGGGAGTTGCTCAAAGTTCTACTGAGAATATCTGCCAGATGTCACCTCTCCAACTCGTCACTTCCAGGGAGAAAGCAGTTCATGTGCAATGCATCTGCAGTGAAGGCCAAGGCTTGGGAAGAGGGGGAGACACAAGTTGGAGCCAGTCAGACCATCAGGAGCTGCCTGGGATCTTCTGGAAGCGAAGGCAGTGGGTCCTCCTGGATCCTGGGGCTTTGCTTTCTGCTCAGCTCCTGGTGGGCTGGGATTCAGCACCTCTGAGGGAAAGGGAAGCAAAGAAAATCTCCAGACAATGGGATTTTGGCCTGACCCAGCCAGAGCTTCGTGGGCTGCAGGGGGGGTTAAAGGCAACTTCTGTTCTTTTGGGTTTGCTGCTTTGGTGAGCGTGGAAGGGACCTTTGCCTCGTTCAGCATGACCTGAAGATGGTCCAACTGTTGTGTTTTTGGGAAGCACCTTTCCACAGCTCTGGTTCACCACTCACAGTCTCATTTTGCAGCTCCCCTTGTTCTCCATCTCTGTGGGAATGTTCCACTCTGGGATCTCAACCACTTTCCTCTGTCTCCTGTAAGGGCCCAAAGGATGGAAACTGAGAGTAACTTGCAAGGATTAAAACCAGAGGAAATCAGCCAGCAGCATAAATGGTTCGATTACTTTTGAATCAGAAAGGCCACCTGGAAAACTAACAAATGATGAATTATTTCTTCATGTCTAATGGCAACATAATGGGCTGACTCAGTGATGCTGCTTCGAGTGGGACTTCAGATCACCAGAAGATGCAGAAAACCAAGCTCTGCTAAAAACTCCTTTCTTCCTAAAAGCCATTTATCACCTGTAGGCTTCTTTCAGATGTGTTTTCACAAAGCCACGTGACATATAATTAGCAGGTGCTCACACAACAAACTATTAAAAAGCAATTAGCTCAAGGAAATTCATCTGAGCTGTTGACAGAGCTGATCCAAGGAGTGACAACATTCTTTTGATGGAGGCATGTCAACTTTACAGAGCCTGACAGGGGCCAACCCTTGGATTTTTATAAAATCCTCAGGACTCCCCCATGGTCCATATTTTTAGGAAGCTTCATTAGCACTCACAAAAACCAGCTGACAGTGACACCTATTCCCAGGGAGGCTCTTTCCTGTCTTTTCCAGGGGCTGTTTCCAGGCTCAGAGAGAAGCACATTCCTCTTGGCTCTCCACGATCCTGAGCATCTCATTTATATCAATTCCTTTATTAATTGACATAATGTATGAATTAGAAATTGGGTTTTATTCCTTCTTGCTGCATATTATGTTGACTTGTCAACTCTAATAGCTTCTCTCTGCCCAAATAATTTGAAAATTATGCATGAATGCTGCAAACTGCTCAAAATTATATTTTACAATGCCTTCCCTTTAATTACCTTCAGTTTTGATGTAAATGTATGTACCCAGAAACACACTGAGCAGCTGCTGTGGGCTCAGCTCCTCTCTGAGCTCAGTGACTCGGTACCAAGAAGCTCATGGGGAGATGCTTCACTTGAATTCACTCCCCTGCAGCTCTTCCCAGCTTTTCCCTTGGAGAAATCACAGCAGCATCAAACTCCTCGGAATAGACTGTGCAGGGGGAAAGAAAATGTTGAATATAGAAGATGGTGGAGTCTGTTGTTACCTGTATGTAAATTTTATTCAATCAACCACCATGGCAAAAAGAAACCCATAACCTGAAAAAAAAACCCTCACAGACATGGGAAAAAAAAAAAAAAAAAAGGGAAAAAAAAAAGAAAGAAAAAAAAAAGGGAAGGGATGGTGTTGACAAATGGGCAGCTCAGAAATTAACCTTAGCATGGAATTTGGCTCCAAATCTCCTGTGCAGCCTTTGGGAGTAGCCAGGAAGACAAAGAGCAATTCTTTTGTTTCAAGTAAACCCAGATCATGGTAAACAGCTTCCTCAGGAGGGGCAGCTCTGATCTCTGCTCTCTGGGACCAGGGACAAAATTTGGGCACCTTGTCTGAATAAACCGTCTTTCCTTTTGCTGGGAAAAAAACTGGAACTACTTTGATGCCTGAGCTCCAGGCAGATACGACAGAGCCTTCTCATCTCTGATAAAATCCAGGTGCACTTCACATAGGTAGAGAGCAAATATTTCAGCCTGGCTACCCCAGTGACAGCAAGATTAATCACCAGTAAACAGCCCCCAGGGGTGGTCAGCTCAGCTTCAGGGACCCACGTTCCAAAGGGCCACAAAGATGATTAGAGAGATGAAACACCAGGCTTTGAGCAACCTGCTCTGGTGGGAGCTGTCCCTGCCCGTGCAGGGGGGCTGGGACAAGGTGAGTGTAAAGTCCCTCCCAGCCCAAACCACTCTGTAATTCTACAATTCTCAGTTACAGGAGAGCTGCAGCACTTGGTGCCTTTTCAAGCATTCTTTGCCTTTTGCTTTTCTTTCTGCACTTTTTGTGAAATCAGCTGTTGTGAAATGAATTCTTTAGGGCGGCAAGGAATGAGGTGACAAGGAATTACTGCAGGACCACAAAGCACAGAGTGTGGGACACCCCAAGGGCAGCCAGACACGTGTGCAGCGGCCCCTCGCTGTGGCTGTGCCAAACAGGGCAGAGCAGGGGCACAAAATGAGCTCAGAAATCTCCCCAGGTATGGATTTGCATCTCCTGATGCAAATTTCAAAGCACTGTCACATGGATGAAGCTCCAAGAAAAACGTCAGAGATGACAGGCTGACGGGAGCTGATCAGCTGGAACAGCTGGCCAGGGAGCACAGCGTTCCTGCAGGGAAATCCAGCTTTTGGAAGTGTCTTTTGAAGAGAAGGGGAAAGAGAAAACTTCAAATGTGACACAAAGAGGTTCTTCTGCAACTGCTGCATGACAGGGACTGGCATCACCAGCGCCAAACATCTGCTGTGGGTGACACTGGTGCCGTGGCCGTGTCCTGCAGCTCATGAAAGGCCAAAGAGGAGACTGAGGGGAGACCTCAGTGCTGTCACAGCTTCCTGGGCAGAGCCAGAGGAGGAACAGGACTGAGCTCTGCTCTGGGGGGACCAGGGACAGCCCCCAGGGAATGGCTGGAGCTGTGTCAGGGCAGGCTCAGG
>JAYRBT010000051.1:9908226-9919337 GCA_036023395.1 Myiotriccus ornatus | reverse complement strand
TCAGGGAGTTGCAGAGCCAGAAGGTCCCCCCTGAGCCTCCTTTTGTCCAGGCTGAGCCCCCCCAGCTCCCTCAGCCCCTCCTGCTGCTCCAGGCCCTTCTCAGCTCCATTCCCTTCCCTGCTCCAGCCCCTCAGCATCATGAGGGACCAAAACTGCCCTCAGGATTTGAGGTGTTGCCTCACCTGGCACTGCCCTGGTCCTGCTGGAACCCACCCTCCAAAAGATGCTCCTCTTCCAGGAGTTTCCTTTAGCTTTCTAATTTCCCAGGGTGCTAATTCCCAGCATTAATAACCAGTGGCTGCAGCTCTGCCTGTTCAGCATTTCCCACTTCATTCCACGTGTGTCAGAACCCACTCACTGGGGCAAAGAGTCGCATCTGCTGCCCTACATCGAGCAGAGCCAGCCTGCAGCAGCTCTGAGGGCTTACTCCTGGTTTATTGTAAATACAGAGCTTTAAACACAGCCACTTTTGATCTCAAATCAGAGGGAGAATAATAAAATAATCCACTAAAGATGGGAGCTCGGGAAGACGTGGTGACTAAAAGCAGCCTTTGTTGGGAGGCTCAGCTGGCTCTGAACCAGAGAGCTCTGACTGGAGAGGGAGAAAGCAGTTAATTTGTTCTGCTACTAAAACACAGATTAAAGTACAAGGCTAAAGCACAGTAAATAACACCGTGTTCCTTATCAAAGCCAATCGAAGGGTTGTAGAAAACAAACAGAAACATTTTATAATTCAAGTGGAAAAGGGAAGGAGGTTGAATTTGCACAGACAGAGCCAGCCACGGGGTTTTTCAAAGGATTTTCCTCTCCAGGGGAGGAGCAGCACCAACCTGCCTTCCACTCAGGACACACTCGGTGTGCTGGAAAGTAATCCATCACTTCAAGCTCCTTTGTTTTTTCCTCCCGGTAATTATTTAGAGTTCACAGTGTATTAATTTAATGGTAGATCTCATCTACATCTCAGGCTAAAAACTCACATTCAATCAGAAATCAGCCTCACGCTTCCTAAGCAGCCCCTTCCGTCGGTGCTGGCACTTGCCTGGCTCCGGGAGAGCTGAGAAGGACAAGGGGCTGTTATTTGTAGGTACCCAAGCCCAGGGACTCCTCTTCAGTGAGTGGCCAGTTCCAACAGCTCCTGTGGGGCAGTTTGTCCAGTTCAGACAATGATATATCCCACAAGGAAAGAGCTGGAAGAAGGCAGGGTTAGATGGGATATTGGGAAGGAATCGTTCCCTGGGATGGTGGGCAGGCCCTGGCACAGGCTGCCCAGAGAAGCTGTGGCTACCCCAGCCCTGGGAGTGTCCAAGGCCAGGTTGGAGCAACCTGGGCTGGTGGAAGGTGTCCCTGCCCATGGCAGGGGGTGGGACTGGTAGGATTTTAAGGTCCCTTACAACCCAACCCACTCTGGGATTCTCTGATAACAACACAGCTGATGTCACACAGTGACAGAAACAAGAGAGCCGTCTGGGGATACAGCCAGGGGTCTCTCAGCATTTGTGAACCCCCCACATCCCTTTCCCAAAGGATGGTTTTCTAACAAATGACCCCCCTTCCCTCCCAGACTGCTGCAAACCCAAACCTGCCACTTTGCTTTTCATTTGAATCACAGGAGACACTTCAGGAGGTAACAAACTGAAGGGATTCTTGCCCTATATATTTTCCCAACAATAATTTGCTTTGCTTTATGCAAAATCTGTCATGAATATGTATTCCACCAGCAGCAGACATAAATCAGGGCTCAGGGTGAATACACAGCATGCAGCTCCTCAATTAGCAACCTGTCTTCCCTGGAGGTTTAAGCAGACTTTGCACAAAAACACCAGGAGCCACCTTGTCCTCGGCAGCAGGAGTTTCAGGAATGCAGTCCCCCAGGCTCCTCAGGCTCCAGGAATGTTCCCCACTGCCAGCTTTGCTGGGCTTCCCTCCCAGAGCTGTGTTAGGATGTGCAGGATTTGCTGGACCACTCAATCCCAGCCATTCCCAGGTCACAGGGGTGTCACCTGGGATGCTCATCCTCGGCTAAGAGCACCTGTTGGAAGGAGTTTGGGGATGTTCTCACAGGGACCTTCACACTGTCCCAGGTTGGAGTAATTCCAGGGAGGGGGATGATTTTTCATGGCATTTTGAAATGCAATTTTCACGAATGTGGCATATTTTAGACCAGATATAAATGGTGCCCCGTGGCTCTGGTGCAGGCCAAGGTCACACCAGGAGGGTTTGGCACTGGCACTATGGACATCAACCCACCCCAGCAAAGCTTCTCTGGCCCAGACTGAGTCAACCCCTGCCTGAAGACTGAGCCTGGCTGCCCCAGCCTCACTCACAGCTCCTGGAAATGAAATCTCTGACTGACACGTGGTTCTCCCTCTGAGATAACCCCTCTGCCTGGAGCTGGGGGCTCACTGGGGCTGTCGAAACAACTAGAATTGCATCTTCCTCTGCTGTTAGAAAACCTGACCAAACTGGGATTGTGAGCACAGCAGGAGGGCAGGGGAGCCTCAGGGTGGGAATGGGAGAGCAGGGCAGGGGAGCTCCAGGATGGGAATGGGAGAGCAGGAGGGCAGGGGAGCCTCAGGGTGGGAATGGGAGAGCAGGAGGACAGGGAGCTCTGGGATGGGAATGGAAGAGCAAAAGGGCAGGGAAGCCTCAGGATGGGGATGGGAGAGCAGGAGGGCAGGGAGATCCAGGAGGGAATGGAAGAGCAGGGCAGGGGAGCCCTGGGATGGGAATGGGAGAGCTGGAGAATAGGGAAGCCCCAGGATGGGAATAGGAGAGCAGGAGGGCAGGGAGATCCAGGGGGAATGGGGTGCCTGTGCTGCAGGAGGGCGTGGGGAGAGCCCCACTCCCTGCTCAGAGCTGGCTGTGATCACCCTGCTGGCTGTGCTGCAGTGCCATGGGTGACAGCAGCATGTGCATTGATCCTCTCACAAAGCCACACAGGCAGCCTGAAGATCCTCACTGCCTTCTGGTCACCTCCAGAGGCACCAAGAGCGAGTGTTCCAGTGACAGGGTGAGTCTGGAGAGGAGGAGCTGGGGACAAACCAGCCTCACCACCAGCCCAGATCCTGGGAAACACGAAGCTGCTTGAGCAGACCCCAGTCTGACCTCATGGACACCAGCAGGCACTGGAGACTTCAGCAGGTGCCAAACCTGAGCTAAATCCCTCACTGTATCCAGCTCACAGGCTTGGAAAGGCCTCTCCCATGAAAAGTGGGACTGAGAGCAGAGCAGAGTGTTATTGCAATCACAGCATCAGTCCCACAGTCCAGAGGAAGGTTCAGTTCCACTGGGAATGCTGGATTGTCTCAGATACCATCCTTCAGCAGTTATCCAAACACAAAACTGATGACACACTCACAGAAAATTCATTTTCAAATACTCTAATAAACCACCCCAGAGAAGGGGATTATTTCCTGTTTCAGGAGTGGGCAGGAACACACGTGTCCCAGAGACCTGGAGAGCAGAGCAAGGCTGATGTCACACCACTCAACTGACTGGAAACATTGAGACAACCACCAGCAGAAGGGCAGGGCAAGTCTCAGGAGGATGAGCCAGCTGGATCACAAAGGGCAATCACAAGGTGCCTGTCAGCACCTCATTCTGCTGGAGGCACCTGGGAAGGAGAACACTGGATGCAGGGCCCTGCCCTGGAAGTGGTGCTTCCAAACATGTTCTTGATGTTCCCAAGGTTTCTCCCACAATGTGATGTTGGTGTTTCCATGCTTAGGAATTCATCCTGCCCGTGCTTGCTTTTTCATCAGCACCTATTTCATCATCCAGCAGGGTCTCAGCAATAACCTTGGGTTTTCTGGTTCCTTAAATCCTCTGCTCTGGGGCCACACCAGTAATAACAATAAAGATCCCAGGGCTCCAGACATCACAGATATCCACATCCCATTTCAGGAGAAAATTTCTACCTACTCAGGAAAATGCCAGAAGAAAAACTGCCTTTTTTATACCTGCCAAACTCCTAAATCCAGGTGGCTTTACTCTGTTCCATGTTTTAAGATTTCTCCTTAACTAATACCCAGGAGTTGCCACTTTCTGCCTGCAGGGAATTCGTTCTGGATCACTTCAAAAAGCAGGAGAGCAGAAAAATGGGCATTTTCTAGTAAGTTTAGTTATTACCTGCTGCCCTGCACACGGGGAAATATGTTAGTTCACCTTTTGGAGATACAATCATGTAACTTCCAGGCCATCTCCAGAATTTAAACAGTCATTCTTATATGCAACGTGCAAGGCAAGACGTGCTGAAATAGGTTTTCTATTTGGACATGCTCAGGAGGAACCTTTGCTGGCTGTAAAGAGCATTTCACAGGAACTGAGATCCAAGAGAAAAAGTAGATAATGACAGTCTGGGAATGACACTTTACAGGCAGGGCTTCCCTGTGTGTGGGGTGATCCCGAAATCTCACTGGGAGCACCAGAACTGCTGATGGATCCCAGAATATCCTGAGCTGGAAGGGACCCACAAGGATCATCCAGTGCAGCTCCTGGTGCTGTACAGACACCCCAAGAATCAGGTCCAGCACTGGGTGGGTACTGAAAAGTCAAACTTCTATTGAAATGATAAACAAGGGTGAAGCAACAATCTGGAGTTTTTTCGGATGTGAAGCATCTGGCACTTCCACAGTGTGCTACAAAGATTTAGGATGAGTGGATTGATGGGCTCATTGCTTGCTGGAAGGCAGGAACTGTCTCCCTTTGATATTTCAGGCTTGTGGTGTCATGTTTGCTGCCTTCAGACCCTTCATGGGAGGTCACAGAGATGTGTCTTTGCTGACCCAGCCCCAGGACTGGGAGGTCCCAGCTGTCCCTCTTGCCTCAAGCATCCTCAGTATCTTTTCCTTTTCCTTTATTAAAGCAACATTTCAATCGCTCTTAGAAGAGAAACATCTTTCCTAAGGAGGGGACAGCTTCTCAAAGCTGCTTCTCCTGACACTGTAAATGTCTCCTGCAGTCATTTTTTTTCACCTGGTGCATCAGTTCTGCTCCTCTCCTTTCTAACCTGCCGTTCATGTGAAAGAACAAATCCTGGCAACAACAGCAGTGCCAGAAAACGCGTTTCAGACAATCACAGAATATCCTGAGCTGGAAGAGACCCACAAGGATCAGCGATGCCAACTCCTGACTGCCTTTTTTTTTTCCGAGCTGTCTGCTCTGCTGGCTGCCTCTCCCCAACTCATCAAGGCAGAGTGCATGTCCCTGCTACCTGTGCCTCAGCTTTCAGATGAGCCCAGGCTTTTATGGCCCAGCTAAACCCCCCTGAAGTGACTTAAAATGAAAAGTGCTGATGCATCAGAGCCCGAGTGCCAAGTGCAGTACCCGCAGAAGGAAACAGATTTCATCCTCCAGCATCTCTACCAGTGATGCACAAAGGAAGGG
The DNA here is from genome assembly GCA_036023395.1 of Myiotriccus ornatus. NCBI lineage: Eukaryota > Metazoa > Chordata > Aves > Passeriformes > Tyrannidae > Myiotriccus > Myiotriccus ornatus. Next base: position 9,913,952 of record JAYRBT010000051.1, on the reverse strand, counting down.
TCAAATGAGGAGCAACAGGAGGAAAAAAAAATCAAACAGAAATATCTGCCAATCTTGCCTTTTAACTGGCTCAGCTGGGTTGGCAGGGACAGCAGCGAGGAGGAGGAGGAGGAGGAGGAAGTCAGGCCCAGTAATCTGATTACAGGTGATTAAAGGACAGGGATTGAGACAGGAAGGGGGTAAAGGGTTAACAGAGACCACACTCCTCAGAGCAGAAGAGAGAACACTGTCTGCCTTGATGATGAAGCGAGTGTAGTTTTGACAGATCTGGGGCTGCTGTGCTTAACCTCTCCTGCAAGGAGATTTTGAGCTGATTTGCTCTGTCAGAAGAAATCCTTCCCCTCCCTACGAGGATTTAGCTGCAGGCAGGAGCACAAACAACACGGAAATCACTTGCTGTAAACTTGTGTTCATCTTCTGTGCTTTGTGGCTTTCCCAGAGTCATCCTACAAATACTCAGGAGCTGTGGAACAGGGCCCCACAGATGGAAGGGAAACAAGGACTGGGAGATGCATCTCAGCCATCCCCAGCACTGGCATCACCCTCAGGCCTTGAGCCAAACTCCCACTGCAGGAGTGAAACTTCAGCAGGATGAATCACTCCAAGTGCCCAGCTCCTTCTTCTCCTTATAAAGCACACATATTCCCCCTCCAGGATTTTTCCATGAGATTTGGAAGAGGAGACCTTGCAATAAGAAACCTGGAGCATCCCAGGGCCACAACCAGCAGATCCGGCGGGGGGCCACTGCAGGAAAATGGGGGGAAAACTGGAAGAGACGGAAGCAACATCCAGGAGTCCTCCCTTTGCCTCCAGCTCAATTCAGGCCTAGGTTTTTAAGGGAAGTGCAGCTGGAATGTGCAGTGCTGCTGTCCCAGAGATCAGTCCCAGCCTTGGGCAGAGATGAGGATGACACTTAGAGCCACAGGCAGCCTCCTCGAAATTTAATAGCCCTCAGTGGACTTTTCCTCCAGTAATTAAACTATGAACCTGTTGAATAAGTGAACTTTTAGCAGCAGCCAAGCTTCCACACACACTGGGAAGCAGCACCTCCTTCGGTGTTTCCAAACCCCTCTGTGTTCCCAGAGCAAGGGCCCAAGGAAAAGCAAATCTGTGTGACTGATTTTGGACCTTTCCCACATCCTCCTCCTCCACCCAGCTCCAGACACCCTCTCTGCTGAGCTCTTCCCCATGCAGAAGCCCTTTTCCCCCTCCATCAACCCCCTGCCCTCCTCTGAACCATTTCCAACTCAAAACCCTTCCCCAGACGGAAGTCCTGGAGCGACACAGCCCAGTCAGGGGGTGGGCAGCCAGAGCCATGTCCTGCTTTTGTTCTCAGCTCTTTTCCTGCTAAATCCCTTTGTTTTTGCTGTCACTGACTCAGAGATGCTGTTTGCAGGAGCTGCCCACGATGAGGTGGGTGACCCCAATCCCCAGCTCAGCGTTTCGCGAGGCTCAGGAGGGACATTGCAGAGGAATCTGTGGGGGCTGTGCAGCCCTACATCAAACAGGGGTCAACCATCCCAACACTCCTACATTTCTAACAGAGAAACCTGCATTTGTAAGTCCAGAATCACAGAACATTCTGAGTTGGAAGGGACCCCCAAGGATCATCGAGTCCAGCTCTGAACGGCCTGGACAGGGATTGCCTGTTCACCTCTGAGAGCCACACACCCTTCCCAGGGATTAGCAAGAACATTTGTAGCATTTTTTTCATGCCTTTCACAATCAGATATTCTTTCCAGCCCGTTGTATTTACACGAGACAGGTTTGCCAGGAGCTAAATGCTTTCAATGACAACAATCTCCTACGAGCTGCTCATTCAGAACAAAGCTTTCCTCTCTCCCTCACCGTGATGTTGCTTTCCAGTAATGGAAGCAGCCAGTCCCCAAAATGCCCCAGGATTTACTCTTAACTGGAATGGAAATATGGAAAACAGTCTCTTTTGGAGTAGTTGGGATGTGCTCAGAGAAGCTCAGCACCATCCCCCGAGTGCACTGCCTGGAGATCTCCAGCCCTGGGTCACGTTTCCTTGTAGCTATAAAATAATATTGCTCTTCCATAAACCTCCATGGATTTACACCAGCAGGGGAAAGTACAGCCTGAGCATCAGCTCCACCAAGCATAACTACTCATTTATCCACAGTTCCAATAATGGACCTGAAGGCTGTATATCTGCCTGAAGAGCACGTTCTCTGCACTGCCTCAAATGCTGCCATAAAACAAGGAGTTTTATGAATACCTGTTGTTTAGTTAATCATGGATTTATTTCAGACACCTCAACGCTGGAAGTCAGATCAACTTCAGGAGAAAAAAGGAAGAGAGATACAGTTTTATGAGAAGATAAAAAAAGAGGTTTATTATATATTACTGTTATAGTTCCTCCTTCAGATGTTTCAATGTCTAATGAAATTTAAAGCTCTCTCTGTATCTCCCTCCCTCCTCTGCAGTGATGATTGCCTTTAGATATATACACCAGTCACAGTAACATAACCCAAAATGATGACATGCCACAGGTGTTTTATTATGCATTCAGTTTTTTATGACTTGGGTTCCAACTGCACCGCAGGAGCCTGGTCAGTAAAGCTGAGAGAACTTCTGCAGAGGCAGCAAAACCAACAATTTCCCACTTCAGATCCCATTTTCAAACATATCTCCCTCTTAAATGTTACAGGGCTTCTAAATTTGATGCCAATAAACACGTTTTTCCCTTAATATGTGTCACAGAAAGAGCCCAGCAAATCCATTAAACACAGTGTTCCCAAACCAGATGAAATCAGAGCAGCCCAGGCACACTCTTACTCAGGTTTGAGGTGGGTAGTTCTCAGTTTTATTGGACATAAAGATGGGAGGAGGATTCAGTGTCTCATCAAGGAAATGAAAATACAGTTGCTGTAAATGTTTTTAAATACAGCAGAGGTTTTATGAACAAGAGGCACTTTGCAGCCGCAGTGGAAGCAGAACATCCAGCCAAGGGGAAAATCTCTCCCAAGAAGGAGGTTTTGGAGGCATGGAATGAGATGGGAACATCCCCTACCCCTCCCACCACATCCATCCATGGCTTTGCAGAAGCATTTCCATCCCAAGGGAGTTGGGATCTTGCCCAAGTGACACAGAATACTCCTCACCTTCCCCCAGGGCATGTGGCTCCTGTCCCCTCGTGGGGACACATCTGCAGCCCAGCAGGTCCTTAAACCAACCAGCACACCAGGGCAGCAAAACCTGCTCCACAGAGACATCAAACTAAGCTGATCCTGCTCTGGTCCCTCATTTGGGCACAGCAGAAACCACGTTTTGTTCACCAGAAACCCCCTCCACGAGCGTGGCCTTGCACTGGGGACCTGCCAGCGCTGGGTGCAGCTTCAACTGCTAAAATAAGCTCCTACAACAGGAAAAGGCTATATTTGATGGCAGTTTCACCTGAGGTAACAACCCTGTGACTGTTCCTGACCGTTCTCCTCGCATCATACAGATGATAATCCCTGAACAACTGTTTGCTCCTGCAGAATAATCTAAATGGACACCAGAACTCTTGTAGGAACGAGACAGGGAGACGTGACAAGACACCATCCCGTGTGTTTGACAAGAGCAGCAGATGATGTAAATGAAAGGGCTTTGAAAGGCTTTTAAAATGGTTCACTTGGCTGATTTTTGGCTGTCAGCAAAAATTACCACTGAGATGCCCTGCTGGGAAGGGTCTGACTGCTGCTCCTGCTCTCCAGCAACCTGAGCCACAGAGGCCTTGGTGGCAGGGATCAAACAGGTCTGTTTTCTGAACCATTTTTAAGCATTTTGAAGCTTTTGCTTTAGAAGCACAAGCAGATGCAGCTCCAGGCAACAAAGGGACTGCAAGGAGATGTGGGGGTTCAGCAAACCCTTGGCCAGGAGGTCAAGTCCAAGTGCAGCAGATATGGGCAGTGGCAGAGGCTCTACCTACTTGTTGGCCAAGTAAAGCCATGGGGGAGTGATCCCACTGCGCTGCTGGAGTGGGGTGGGATGAATGGACAGGTGACAGTGACTTATCATCACAGGACATGGAGCAGAAACACAAGAAAACTTCCAGGGACTCGGTGGCTGTGATGAGCTTGGACTGCAAACGTGGTGGCAACCCTTGGATAACATTGGTAACAACCTTTGGATAACATTGGTAACACAAGCTGGGAAGGGGATTGGGATGGAGAACGTGGCTGGTCACCTTTCTGGGTGCTCTGGCAAAACCTGCTGGTCATCAGGTCCCACTTTGCCCCTTGCTGGTGGATTTGGCTACAAAAGGGAGTCCTTGGGAACAGGAGGGTTTGTCAGGACAGCCCAGCGCAGCAGCTGGTGGGAACATCAGAAAACTGCAGGTTTTTCCCGGCCCTGGGTTTTTCAAGTGGTGTTGAATTAAGACATTTGTGCTGGCCACTAAAGCAGGAACCCCTGGGGGAACACCAGGGGTCACCTCCTGGCACTGCCCACCTCTGAGTACCCACTGGAGATGCCACAGAGCTAGCACAGGTAAGGAGAAAACACAGCTTGCCAAAATCCAAGTCCGTCAGGAGATGGTGAGATGTCCCAGGGTGGTCCAGAGCTGTAGGAATGTTGGGGTTTTAATGCTCACAGCCAAAGGGTTCCTGATGCTGGAATCACCAACAAGGAACATGAGCTTGTTGCAGACCCACACAGAGTTTCAAAGCTAAACAGCTGAAGAGAAACCAGATGTAATTCTGTACATTTAGATGGTTTTTAACCTAAAATCCCAGGAAGAAGAGAGGAAACATTTAACTTCTGGATGCAAACTTTGTGTTTGTTTGGAGCTCTACAGCTGCAAAGCCAAACAAACCCAACCAAAAGGGGGGTGACAGCTGGTTTGGGCTTCTCTCTCCTGGATTTATGGTGATTGGAGGGGGCTGGGAAGAGGGAAATGTGTCCTGTCAGCATAGAGAAAATCACAGAGAATGTTTCAACCCAGGGAGTTGGACCAATTCTCTCCATCCAGAGCTCCAGGGACAAAATGGGCAGGTAGGGGGACATCCAGAGCACGTGGGGCTCACACTGACACATCTGTGCTACATGGAAGGTGAATCTCCAGTTACCTCCCTTTGGTGGGTGGATTGACAGCTCTGGATGGAAGAGACCAGATATGAAGGAGTTTCTTTGCCACCCACACTGTCTTTGCCAGCAATGTTAACACTAACTCTTCTTAAACAATAAAGGCTCCAGCTCCTTCCCCCAGTCCTGACTCACCAGCTGCTACCCAGCTTGGATCTCTCATTTGGAAAGCAAACAAAAGGCACCCTCACAAAACCACCAGGGTGCCCTCAGCACAGTCAATGCTTGAATGATGCCAAAGCAACAAATCAGAGAACAGAGATGCTGCAGAGATGCAGGTCAGCCAGGAGACAATTTATTGCCAAATCTCCTCCTGCAGGAGGTACCACCAGCCTGGTCTGGGAGAGGTGCAGGACAGGGATGTGCCAAGCACTTCAAAGCTGAAGGACCAGGAGTGATGCAGCTGGGAGGTGCTGCTCCTCATGGACCCTGGCACTGCACTGGCACCCCAAGGGTCACCTTCCTCCTGAAGAGAGCACTTGCCATGTGACAAATCCCGTGTCATCTGCTGCTCTGGAACTCCCACTTTACATCTTAAGGCTGGAGTGAGCTGGGGGAGGTTCAGGTTGGATCTCAGCAAAAGGTTCTTCCCCCAGAGGGTGGTTGGCACTGAACAGGCTCCCCAGGGCAGTGGGCAC
>JAYRBT010000051.1:9842327-9852390 GCA_036023395.1 Myiotriccus ornatus | reverse complement strand
TCTCTTCTCCAGGTGAACCCCCCCAGCTCTCCCAGCCTGGCTCCAGAGCAGAGGGATCCAGCCCTGGGAGCAGCTCCAAGGTATTCTCTGATCTGCTCTAACAGATCCATGTCCTTTCTCTGCTGAGGAGCCCAGAGCTGGAGGCAGCTCTGCTGGTGGGGGTGTCCCAAACCATCAGGAACTTGGAAACTGCCCTTCCTCAGCTTTTTCCACTTGCAGATTTCCAAACTTCTTTGCCCTGGAGCCCTGGGATGAAGAGGGATGGCTCTGGCTGCTCCCACCCGTGTGTACACATGTAACAAACCCCATGAAAGCATTTTGAGGTTTAACCTCAACAAGATTTCACTCAGACATCCAACACAGAGCATCGACCTGGGGCTCTGGGCAAGAAGAGAGTGGGGTAGTTTGGAAAAGCCTCCCGTGGTCCAGGGCAGAGCCAGCTGGGAGCTCCCAGGGCATCACTTACTGCTCCAGCCCACGAGGAGGATAACAAGGATCTATTTTTCCTTTAATTTAATCTCTGCCTATTTATGCACCAGTGGCTGCAAAGGACAGTGAATTAAAGTGCACATGAAAGGAAATCATAGCCCTCAGCGCTGGCTTTCAAACACCCTTCAAAGTCTGTTTGATGAGGGGCTGTTCTGGTTTGTCACCGAGGACAATCGGCTCCATTATCACTCCTTTGTTTAGAAAACCCACCTCAAAGTCATTAAATACTTCCTTTCTGATGACAATAGATCGGCTCTGGCCAATAAATCACTTAAATGCCACCTGCCAAATGAAAAAAAAAAACCACAAACCCAACAAAAACAAAAAGCCAAATTCCCCCAACTCCTTTTGGTGTATTTTTTCCCCTCTGCTTTGGATTTAGAAAGAAAATATGTTTGTATAACCCACCAGCAGCAGCTTCCTCCTGGGAAGTGTGAACAGACCACAGGGAAGGCTCTGCTGGGCTTTGACTTCCAAAATCACTTCACGGCCCACTCTGAAACACTTCAGCCAGCAGGGTACCAGCTCCATATCCTGGTGCTGCCCCAGATTGTTTTGTTTTCATTAATAAGATTATTTCAGTGCAAACAGGCTCTCTGAAGCTTAATTTTCCAAGCAATTGTTAAATAATTCAATACCCATCTTTTCTGTCTCTTTAATGCCTCTGAAAAATCAAAACCCTTCACAAATTAAAGGCCAAATCCTGTTTACTCTTTCCTTTTCTAAAACAACTCTGACATCAATAAAGGCTGTTTTTGTGACTTGGGCTCAGATTAAAGGTTCTGTCAGTGTATTTTTTTTTAAAACCAGGAGCACGATTTTTTTTTTTCTTCTTAATCAAAATAATTCTCTTAGGCAAAGATTTCAAAACAAAAAGAAATGGTTCCAGTGTGGCCAGTGTGGTTTTCTTGATAGAAATGGATTATATTAACATTTTACACCAATATATTATGGTAATTATAATCCATTGCCCCTCTGCTCCACAAGCTCTGCTCTATTCACAGCAAAACCTCAAGGCTTGTAGGGCCCTCCCTCAAACCCTGGTGGCTCCAGCATGGTTTGGACCACCCCCTGCTTCTGGATGCAGCCAATCCCAAGGAAAATCTTCCAAAAATAAGGAGATCTGAGGTGAGACAGAGAGCTGGACATGCCCTGGGCTGCTCCCAACCAGCTCCAGGTGCTTAAACCTCAGGTGCCCCATCCCAGCAGAGGCTTTACAGTTTTTCAGGCGGAGACATAAATCTTCACCTTGTAAATCCTGACACCATCACAGACTATTAGACACCCTCCTTTTACGTTTTGCACTAAATTATGTGACATTAAACAGGGCCAGATGAAGGATTCATCATAAAAAGGCCCAACAGCAGCAACCTGAGCCCCAACACGTCCAGGTTTCTCACACCACAGGGAATCTCCATGAAGTTTAAGAGCTTAAAATTAGTGCATTAGTGAGTGAAAGTCACTTTGTGCAGAGAGTTAAGGATCACTTCTCCCAGTACTCTCAAAATAAAAATCAAGAGAGTCAATTTAAAAGTGGTGTTGTTTTTTTTTTTAATACGTGGCCTCAAATGATCACAAAAACTCCTCACGGCTGAAAGGAAAACCCAGACTGAAAAACCTGGAGATGTTCTTCTCAAAGTACTTTTGAAGCTGGTAAAGCACTTGATGGTTTTAATTTAATCTGGAGATGGATGACAAAGTTATTGAGGTTGTGATTCTGACCTAAATCTTCCTTCTCTGAGCCCAAACAAGACACTGCCATTAACTAAACACTGATGAAAAAGAAATCCCTCCATTTCTTCTCTACAAGGCCAGGCTGGACAGGGCTTGGAGCAACCTGGGCTAGTGGAAGGTGTCCCTGCCCATGGCAGGGGTGGAATGAGATGGGCTTTAAGGTCCCCTCAACCCAAACCATTTCATAATTCTTCTACTGGAAACAAATTTGTTTTCAAGTTTTCAGAGACCTTCATTGTCTGTGCCCTGGACAGGAAACTGCAGCCAGAACAGGGTGTGGAGGAGAACCAGCCTTCAAGGAAAATGAAGATTTGGGGGTCAACACAGAGCTTTGCTTCCTTTGACCAGCTCAAGGAAAGGAGTTTTAGAGGCTGGGACAGATCCCCAGTACCATCATTTTATCTCTGTGTTTGATTTAAATTTTATAGGGAACCATTAAAGAGCTCCATAAACGTTGTGCAGCTGTTTGGGACATTCACACATCCCATCCCTCCAATCCAACTCATCCTATCCCTCCAATCCAACTCACCCCATCCCTCCAATCCAACTCACCCCATCCCTCCAATCCAACTCACCCCATCCCTCCCTGCCTGAAAGAAGCCACAGGGGTTAAACCAAAAGAGGAAAGAAACACACCATTTATTTAATTAAAATAAAGAAAACACTGAGTTTTTGGGCTTTGGAATGCCATGATGGGATGATGGCTGCAGGAAACCCCATGGAAAAATCAAGAGCTAGTGGTTTCTGGAATTAAAAACTAAATGAATAAATAAATTTAAAAAATGAAATATCACCACAAATCCCTCTGCTCTTACCACAAATGAAAGGCAGAGCCACCAGAGTGGGACACTCAGCCCCATCTGAGGTCTGTGACCTAGGGGACAGTTTCTATGAACACAAGCATTTTGTTAAGCAGCAGATTAAGGCACCTTCTCTCCACTCCCATGTCGTGCCCAATAACCTCAAATCCCTCTGTTTGTCCCCTCTCAACCTCTGCATCATTTACATGACCAGGAGGAGGGTTTGCTCTTTCCTCAGTGCACTGCAAGCACAAATTCATTAGCATTTGGGAGACTGAGATAACAGGTAATTGGGTGGGTTAATTGAAATTATTTTCATCTTTAGAAAAGCCCCAAACCAACAGCCTTTCTATTCTTTCACAATCCATGACTCTCAGCCCCGATTTGCTCCTCACAGTGATCTTAATACTAATTAAATGAGCTTTTGTCTTCCAACACCAGTAAAGATTAAGTGCCACATAAAGCAGCTGCAGCACAGCCCAATCCAAAATCCAATTTACCCTCCCAGCTGGCATCCACACACTGGTGTGCTTGGAAAGAGGCTTCTTGGCAACTCTGAAGTCACCTGAGGACTTCTCCCTGAGCCCCAACACGTTCTGGGAGCTTGTTCACTAACAGAGCTATTCAGCAATGCTTTCTCCCCTTGGACTCCACTGCTCTGCCCAGCCAAGTGTGGAAAACAACAAAGAGAAAGTCAGGAAATTGTAAATGATCCATCTAATCTCTCCAGGGAGGTGGTGGAGTCACCATCCCTGGGAGGGTTCAGAAACAGAGTAGATGTGGTGTTTCACCATGAGGTTTATTGGCCATGGGGGTACTTGGTCCAAAGCTGGGTTTGATGACCTTGGAGAGCTTTTCCACCTTTAATGATCCTGGGATTTCAATAACAATGCAGTCACAGCACTGGTGAAGGACAAGCAGCAAAGATCCAGGATTCAGAACCCGCAGAAAAGTGTGACCACCCCAATTTCTGTGCTCAGGGAAGTCCCCAAGGCTGCTCAGTGTGCCCTCCCTGCTTCCTGAAGAGACACACATGCAGGAATGCATTCCATTGAATCAGACCCCTGGAGCCACCACCACCTCACCCATGGAATTATAAACCAGCAGGCTGAAGCACAATCCGCACATCCAGCTGGGAATCCTCCAGAGATCAGCAGCCTTTCTGACCAGACCTGCTGCAGCAGGAACTGAGTGGGTCAGGCAGAAGAACTGCTGGCACTGGGGTTTGCAACCACCAGGGCTGCAGCATCAACAGGCTCCAGAACCCAAGAAGCCCCCCCAAAAAAAGCTCATGTTCTGTCAGGTGGGCAACGAATCATTCCTGGAGATGCTGAGAAAGGAGATCCCACCCTGGGATACCCTGAGACAAGGTCATCAATCTGCCATTTCACAGCATTTAAAGGCCTTCTTTGGATTTCCCACAGGACACTGAGAGCATCAGCTTTCTCCCATTTTTGGGGGACTCACGGGTTTTCTGGACTCTCAGCAAACTCTGACTAATTTATATCATTAATAACAAAGGTCTGAATAAATCCTGGCTACATCTCCTGCAGCAAAGCACATCCAGGTACTAACTGAAGCATATATTCATTCCCACACCCGCTCCAGAAACCATCTGAACCAGGAAACCCAAAGAGCTCTGCAGGAGCTGAGGCTGATGAAGATCAGGATGTGTGTGATGACCATTTCCAGTGTCACTTTCTGTCTGCCTCTTGCGGGAGAACTAATTTACACACGATCCATTCCCCGGTAATCACAGTTTTATCTTCTGGACAGAGAGTCTGGCAAGGAAAGCCTGGCTGTGAAACCAGGCCCAGCTGAGTGCTAAGATTGAGGGATCTTTGAGTATCAGGATTTTAAATGTTAATGGGGAAAAAAATCCAGAAGAAGATGTATTACAGACTCCAGGTATTACACAGCATCCCTCCCAGGCATTAAGACAGGCTATTTCTTGTAGGGAAATCATTGGATAAAGTTGGAGCCTGGAGCCAGTTTGAGACTGGGCCATATTTTAGACGCCATCAGCTCTCTTTGCCTGGATATATAATTGTATCTAGTGAATTATCCTGGAGAGAAAATTGCCTCCAAACACATTCACCCTCTCTCTGCCTCCAGTCCTGCTGCCACATATTTGGTCAGGGCTGACCCTCCTGGGCTCACAGACAGGCTGGAGCACCTCTGGTGGGCAGGGGAGCTCCTCCTGGGGCTGCCACAATCTCCAAGCACCGAGAGAGTAAACCCCAAAATAAAGAATAAACTGCTTTGCTTCCCTCCCACTCTTTTATCCTAAAACGTCTCTAAAAAACTAATGTACCTCTGTAGACTATAATTTCCAAATTTCCTCTAATCCCATGCATAATTACATGGAGCACTGCACTGGTATCCCTTCCATGCAAATATTGCTATAAAGTGCAGAGTTTTCATTGCATTATATGACAAAAAAGTGGCTGTGCTCATTTATTCTGGTCCATATGTGGTTACACAACGTAATGCAACGAGACAGCATTTTTCATTAGCTTTTTGTTGTGGACACCACCCATTTATCTTTCTCATAACCCTCCCCTCCCAGTGCATGCTAACAGTGTTATTTTAGTCAGCTGTTTAATTATTTAACATGGTTGGGAGGTTACTGGGTTGCTCAGAGCAGCCCTTTCCTGAGGCAGTTCCTTCCACCCTGACTCCCTGGAGCCCCCAGACCCTGATTCCCTGTGGCCTCAAGCAGCAGCATCCACAGATCCACATCCCAGATGCCTTCAACGCAGTCCAAGTGGACACCACAACATCCAGCCTTGTTGCTGCCACTCAAGTGCCTCCACAACCTCTAATTCCTGGTGGTTCAGCTCACTGGGGAGACCCTCAGGATTGCATGGGGATGATGGGGCATCACCTGCCCTTAGGCTTCTCCAGAAAGGTTGCAGGAACCCCAGAGCAGAGTGAGAAACCCCTCACACCTCCCAGCTCCTCCTAAGCACTGACTGTTTGCAACCAGCTTAAATGCAGAAGCACACAGCCCCGTGTCCTGTCCACATCTGAGCCCCATCCGTGGCTATTTTTAAGGAGAAAACAAGCACCAGAACAACCCATTGTGACATCCTGCCCAACAGAAACAACTCCCACAGCAAACCCTTCCCTTCCACAGCAGCAGATAAAACCCTGAGGCAGCACTTGGTCAGAGCTTGTAGTTCCTGCAGGTTCTCAGCTCTGAAGCAAGGAACACAAGATCTGTTGGCAGATCTGGAGTCACATGTGAGCGTCCCACACCCCTGTGACCCCATTTCCACTCCTGGCTCAAAGGTAACCTGTAAACTGGTTCATACCTGGTCAGCCTGGGGCAAAGCCTGGTCCTGAAGATCCCAGCCCCTCCTCGCACTGAGTACTGATCTGCACCTCTTCAGGCTCACCCAACCCTTCAGCTCCCCACAGCTCTTCTCCTCCTCCTCAGCTGATCAGTGCTGCCTGTCCTGTCCCTGCCCATCCCCTCTGCCACCACGCACCAAATTCCACCAAGCAGCACCGTCCCTCCCCAGCTGGCTCTGCCACAGCTCGTCCTCAGCCGCTCCCTCAGCACCAGCAAACTGAACCTCAGCCCCCATTCCTGGAGCACAACGAACCAGAAGGTCATGCCAGATATTTAAATGCCATACTGGGGGGGTCCAGTTTCCTCAGTGCACTTTGATTGGTGGTTTTGGAAACCCAGGGTGGTGTCACAGTCACAGGGGACATTCCATCTGCCAAAGTTTTCCTGTCTCTCCCAAACACAGCACTTCAGTCAATAAAAGAGGTTGTTCTTCCCTCCAAGTCTTTACTATTACATCCACTGGCTGAGAAAGGTTCATCCCAACAGAAATGATCCACTTTTATGGTACTCCAGAGGGCCCAGACTGGGCACTACTGGGGTCAAGGAGCTGCCACCACCACCACACTCCTCACACCCCACCTGCAGAGGCTTCCTCAGCTTCCCCTCCTGTCAGCCCCAGCCACCCAGCCCCTCCTTTAACAACTCCAGCAGCTTGCACTTGGTCAAAGTAACTGTTTATTTGTCAAAGGCTTGGTTCCTGTCCAGAATAAACTGTCAGCTCCTCCTCTGATGGCTGAATTTGCTGTCTGGAACAAGGGAGCCAAAAGGAATAAAAAAGGTCTCAGTGTAAATGGGAATAGACCTGATTTCAGCTTCCAGGGATTATGTCACTGGGCAAAGCACAGATATTTTGGTTCAGGATTCCATCAGGTGGGGATCTGCAAGTTTGCAGCTGTTCTTTGCCTGAGGACAAGCCCTCTCCATACAATCCAAGTTAGGATCCAGGTGGATCTTACCCACCTGGCCAGAAACCACTGCTGATCACAGCAGCACTGCTGATACAGAACAACCCAGGACACATTTCTCCCAAGTTTGCCCTGAGAGGAGCTGGACTGTCCATTCCAGAAAACATTCATGAATCCACACTCAATCCACGACACAGGAATAATCACCTCATTCCTTAGGATTTGCACAAACTTAGCACTGCAATTAAGGCAAAGCCACTTTGTCATAAGCAGTAAAAGCAACAGACTGTACAAATCTCCACAGTTCCTGCACTTCCCCAGTGCTCTTGCATATTGGTACAAAGAAACACCCTTTTCCAGATTCCTTCACCCTTCCAAACCTTCCTGGCTGTGTCTCAGCCTCTCTGAGCTGCCAGGGCTTCTGTCACTCTCCCAGCCCCAAGGTGGCTTCCTCCCTTCATCTTCCTGCATTTCACAGAATCCCAGAATGGTTTGGGTTGGAAGGGACTTTAGAGACCATCTCATCCCACCCCCTGCCATGGGCAGGGACACCTTTCACCAGCCCAGGTTGCTCCAAGCCCCATCCAACCTGGTCTTGGACACTTCGAGGGATGGGGCAGCCACAGCTTCTCTGGGCAGCCTGTGCCAGGGCCTCCCCACCCTCCCAGACAAGAATTCCTTCCCAATATCCAATTTAAACCCGCTCTCTCTCAGTTTGAAGCCATTCCCCTTGTCCTGTCCCTCCACCCCTTGTCCCCAGTCCCTCTCCAGCTCTCCTGGAGCCCCTTTAGGCCCTGCAAGGGGCTCTCAGGTCTCCCTGGACCCTTCTCTTCTCCAGGTGAACCCCCCCAGCTCTCCCAGCCTGGCTCCAGAGCAGAGGGTCCCCAGCCCTGGGAGCATTTGTTCCTAATATCCCCTCTAACCAGTCTGTCAGTTGGAAGCCGTTCCCCTTTGCCCTGTCACTTCGAGCTGTTATAAAAAAATCCCTCTCCACCTTTCCCAGAGGCTCCTCCATGTCCTGGATTATCCCACTGCTGATGGACAGGGAGCAACTCCAGGTGTCCAGGACATACCTGATGGGCAGGGAGGGGTCCCCAGCGTCCCACCAGTCCTTGGGGGGGCTGATGTACATGCACCACAGCTCCCAGCTGTACCCGTGGGCAGAGTTCTCGTAGCGCTGCACCTCGAAGTTGTCCTGCTTGATGTTGTCAATGGAGGGCAGGATGACCCTCTTCCGGTTCTCCTGGATCCGGGAAAGCACCGGCTCGGCCCTGAGCGGGGACAAGGAGCAAAGCACAGGAAGAGATGGTGAGTTCCTCCCAGAATCTGCAGCTGGGCACTGTAGCTCCCATACAGTTTCTCCCCAATATCCCACCTAACCCCGCCCTCTGGCAGTGGGAAGCCATTCCCCCTCGTCCTGTTGCTCCTCCACAGTCCCTCTCCAGCTTTCTTGGAGGCTCCCTTTGGCACAGGAAGGTGCTCCTCAGTCTCCTCAGAGCCTACTTTTCTCCAGGCTGGGTAACTCCAGGTCTCTCTGCCTGTCCTCCATCCCTCCATCCCTCCTATGGACCACCAGGTCCGTGGCTTTCTTGTGTTGGATGAAAATATGATCCCCAGGCTCGGAAGCCTGGCTTGAAACCTTCCCTTGTGGGAAGCAAGGCCATGAAGGACATGCTTTGTTCAAACCACGCTTGAACTAGTCCAGACCAAATGGAAACCCCATTTCCCTGGGAAGAACAAGGTAAATCTTGAAAGCAGGACGATCTGAAGGGTCTTTTTTTCCCTTGGGATACAGTTTGATGACTCTGTAGCTACAAAATTCAGCTCTGGGCCACTCAAACCTGTTCAGAGCAGGGTGCTGTGCTCAGCCACCATCTGCCCTGGGCTCTCTCTGCCAGCACAAGGGCTGACCTGCATCCCTGGTGCCTCCAGCAATGGGTACAAAACATGAGAGGGAGTGAAGCCCACCCTGCAGAAACACCTCCTTTCAATCCCTAGACAAGAGGCTCCAAGAGCTCAGTAAATAGGAGCTTCCTCAGCAGATCAATAAAATCAGGTGTGAGGACTTAGTGACCTGGAGAGAGGAATGTTCAGCTGGGAATACAGATATCAGCACAAGAGACAGCTCCTAAGGACACCCTTCAGCTGCACTGTGGTTACTAAGTCAATAACTGTGCAGAACTCTTTGCTTCTTCCAGAAACGTGGACCATTTACTCTTTACACTTGGTTAAAGGAAAAAAAAAAACTTCCTCTCAGGCTCCTGTCATGATATAGATTCAAACTTAAGCCAGTTGAGCTCAAATGTTTTGAATTTCTCTGAAAAAAAAATCCTTAGGAAACACCTTTTGCTGCCTCTGCACCTCTGCACTTATTCCCAGCAACAGAGGAAACAAATCAATCCAAAACATCTGAGCCTTCCCCACTGGGATCCAGCTTCAAAGAGCATGGAAATGGGAAACACTTTCTCCTGCAATCCCTGGTGATTGGGCTTCCTTAAACCAACAGAAATTACTTAAGGCTAAAGGAATGGGAAATCATCCTGAAAAATGGAACCAGGGAGCAGGGAAAGTGCACAAAGGGAGGGAAGAGAGAAGGATTAGAGGAAACAAGGGCAAGGGAAGGTTTTCACAGAGTCACAGAATCACTGAGCTGGGAGGGACCCCCAAGGATCCTGGAGTCCAACCCTCAGCCCTGCACATCCATCCCCAAGAGTCCCCCCCTGTGCCCCAGAGGATCATCCCAACCCTCCTGCAGCTCTGGCAGCCTTGGGGCTGTG
>JAYRBT010000051.1:9817214-9830374 GCA_036023395.1 Myiotriccus ornatus | reverse complement strand
TCTACTGTGGTGCTGGAAATGAGAATTCATGGGGCTGTGCCCACTGCCCTGGGGAGCCTGTTCAGTGCCAACCACCCTCTGGGGGAAGAATGACTCCCTCCATGAGATTTTAAGAAATTAAACACCCTCCTGGTGTTTTGGGGGTGGGAGATGCTGCTCACCTTCATCACTGTTGTCATCCACGAGGATGATCTCCTTGAGGAGGTGAGCCGGGGTGTGGTTGACGGCGCTGTGCACGGAGCGCAGGATCACCGAGAGCGCCTCGTTCACGAAGATGAAGATGATGGAGATCTGGGGTAGGTCCTTGCCATATTTCAGCTCTTTGCACCTGGAACACAGAGGGCAGAGAGAGACACAGAGGGGTTAGCAGAGCTCACAGTGCAGAACTTGGATTTGGGCACATTTCATATGTGGTGAGGGACAACGGCTTCCATCTCCCAGACATGCACAGCCAGGGGTTCCAGCTGTGCACAGCCAGAGGTTCCAGCTGTGCACAGCCAGGGGTTCCAGCTGGGCACAGCCAGGGGTTCCAGCTGTGCACAGCCAGAGGTTCCAGCTGTGCACAGCCAGAGGTTCCAGCTGTGCACAGCCAGGGGTTCCAGCTGGGCACAGCCAGGGGTTCCAGCTGTGCACAGCCAGGGGTTCCAGCTGCCTGGAAATCCATTCCTTTAATCAATGCTATCTGGGAAGACATAGCAATGAAGAGTATCCACCAGGATGAAGGAGCACCCAGGACAGGGTGCAGATGCAGAGTTCACCTGACTGAGGTTGTGTTCGTGTGTCTGTGCTCACAGGACTGTGGGAACGTAACAAAGAGTGGCCTCCATAAGACAGAAAATGGCTTTAGCAGTTGGAGTGGAACGCCACATTCCAGCTCTGTCCCAAGATTAATTGGTGCTCAGAAACGAGCCTTGTTCTTAAATGGCACTTATGAATTTTCTCCCCATTTGCTTTGGGAAGAAATGAATATAAAATGACCCTTGGTTAAATAGTATTAATAAATGTTTCAGCTCTCTTAGCAGATACTTCTGAAGTACATCACCATGAACTGGTGTCTTTGTACTTCACAGGCAGGATGGTTAAAACCAAACACTTGTGATCACCTCCCTTTTCAGGGAGGTTTCAGGAGGAGTTGCTTGACTTGGGCAGGTTTGGTGGCCAGGGCTCTGCTCAGACACATTTCTGTGCATCAGAGGAACCCGCTCAGACACATTTCTGTGCATCCTTCTCCTGGTCACCCACCATCCAGCTCCATCCCCCACAGGCAACAGCTCCACGGTTCATGGACACACCAGACCTTGAGCCAGGGACACCCCTGGAGCAGAACTTGGGCAGCTCCAAGTGGCAGAGTCCAGGTACCCCCAGCTCTCCAGGGAGCACACACCACTCCAACAAGATGGAGACGTTTCAATGCCACACCTCATCCTAATCAGAGACCTCATCCTTCTGTTTGCACAAAGCAAACACGAGATCTTTAACGACTTCCAACAATTTAAGTAAACTCTTCAGCTTTCCCTACAACAAATGTGAGGGAAGAAGAGAAGGAGCCTCCCTGCTCCCTCCCTGCATCCATGGCAGATTAGACATGCAACATGGGCAGAGTTCCCAGAATTACAAGGAGTAAATCTTGCTCAGATAAGCAAAGAAAGACCAAATGCACCAGTGACATCCCATTCAAGCTCCTCAACTCCTCAGCAATACCTCTGGATTTAATTGTGCTGGGTGTTTCTTAGGCAGCAGCAGGAATTCTTGAGGCTCCAAAATGAGACTTGGGAGACAAATATTTGCACAGAAACACAGTTCTTTATGAGTCTTCTTCAGTTAAACAAGTCTGCTGGTCGAAAAGAAGGTTGTGTTTCTTGATTTAACTGTTGCCTGTCCCAAGGCAAGCCAAGAGCTCCACAGACTGGAATGTGCCACACACTGAAAGGAGCTGCCAAAGGGAAGATCTTTAAAATGAATCAATGGCCCTGAGGGGGCAAAGTAACAACTGACCCTGAAATCCTGCCATGGAAGTCAAACTGAGCTGACTCTGAGATTAAAAACCTCCTTCTGGTGTATGTTGGTACCTGCAGCGCTGAGGAGAAGGTTGTCACAGGAGCAGGAGTGTTTCCTTTTAATCATTGCTCACCTCTGGGCAGCCCTTCCCCCGAGGCAGCTCCGGGGAATAAAGAGCTCAGCTTGTGATCAAAGAGGTTTGGAGGAAAATCCAAACCGAGCTCTTTGAGCTTCATCTGCTGCTCATTCCCATTCCCCCTGCACCACTGTTATCAGGGTTCTCCTTCCCCACTTGCTGAGGACAGAGATCCAGGGAGAGGAGATGAGCCTGGGAAGGAGTGGGCAAGGCAAACATCACATTGCTGGGGGCACAGAGCTGCAATTCTCCCCAGGCAGGAGGGGTGGCTTTGCCTGTGACCACGGGAGTGGGGAAGACAGCAATTAACAGCAAAATTAACATCAACTTTGTCAGTCTTCTGGTGCCAGAAGCAGCGGGTGGACAATGCTCTGCAGCCTCCGGCTCCAGAGCTCCTGCTGTGGACAAGCCCCAAATATTCCTGCACTCAGGAAAACACCCAGGGCTTCTGGGCTCTCCTGGGGCCAGAGAGGGGAAAAGGGGAAAGGAATGATTTGAACTCGAACATAATTAGAAGGGCCAGGGGGAAGTTATTACAAACAGCAGCAATGGTGGGTACGTGGGATGGGAAGTTCGGGCTGTTTGGTGGTTTGGGTTTTTTCTTCTAAGCATTTTTTAGTAGATAAAGGGTTGGTCTGGACTCTGTGGTTCAGGCTGAACTTCAGACCAGGCAGAGGCCCAGGTTTGAGTGTTTTACTCTGGGAACCCCCTGAGCTGGGCGTTCAGGAGGATTTCCTGCAGGTCAGCAGGTCCCAGGACAGGAGAGGCTGCTGGGCTGCCCCTCACACCTCGCTCCTCCCCTGCACCCCGAAGCACAGCACCTCTCCCACCCTAAGGGGCTGCACTTCGTGCATAAGGTGGGAAATTGCTGCTGCCTTCAGTGTTTCGAGCATAGCCCTGAGGGACAGCTCAGAAAATCCCGGCAGGAGCAGGGACAAGGAATGCACAGCTTATCAGACCTCACCTCTGCCCACATTTATTCCCCACAGGTGAGAGAGCCCTTGGCTCTGTGCCTTCAAAATTCAGATCCCAGGCCAGAACACTTCCAAATTCAGGATTCAAGTCTCTCCAACTATCCAACTGCTCAGCCTGGAGAAGAGAAGGCTCTGGAGAGACCTGGCACAGGCTGCCCAGAGAAGCTGTGGCTGTCTCATCCCTGGAAGTGTCCAAGGCCAGGTTGGACGCGGCTCGGAGCAACATGGGCTAGTGGAAGGTGTCCCTGCTCATGGCAGGGGGTGGAACAAGATGAGCTTTAAGGTCTCTTCCAACCCAAACCACTGGGGGACTCCATGACTCTCAGTTTTTATTTCTAACACTCAGCTCTCACTGTATCTGCTCTGCCCAATCTGAGTCCAGCGAGTGGAACGTTCGAGGGAACACTTCAGACATTTGCATACTTTTAAATTTAAATTACATGTAACAGAGAGAGCACCACAATACACTCCTGTCAGTGCCAGGGATTGGTTACCCACAGAGTTAAAGAGCAGCACCTCATTTTATATTTAATTTAGCCCACATTCATTATCCCACCAGGACCAAAAGGCTGTCTGGGAAGTTTTCCCTCCACATGCCTCAGGTGCTCCCCAGCCAAGGGCACATCTGCAGGTGGACCCAAGGCAGAAGTCCTGCCACACTTTTTTCCCCATCTCATCCTGCTGTCTCCAGTTAAACACAGGCTGGCACCTGCTTGCAGGACTCATATCAAAATACTGTGAATCAATAGCCAAAAGAAAGACACACCTTAGAGGTTTGTCTCTCCTGTAGATCAATGGGATATCAGAGTGAGAGGCATTTTATGTCCCATTAAATCATGCTCGAATACATCCCATTAAATCACGGTCACAAAACTCTCCAAGTTTTAAGAGGCTTGGGAAAACCTCCCAGTGCACTGGGTTTAATTTAAGGACCTTGCTGAGCTCTCATTGAGAGTGTTCTTGGCCTTAAAAAGGGGGAAATTTAAACTCTGGCCTTGGTCTAAGGCTCAGGCCTGAAGTTGTGTCAGGGCAGGCTCAGGTGGGATCTCAGCAAAAGGTTCTTCCCCCAGAGGGTGGTTGGCACTGAACAGGCTCCCCAGGGCAGTGGGCACAGCCCCAAGGCTGCCAGAGCTGCAGGAGGGTTGGGATGATCCTCTCAGAGACAGGGTGGGATTGTTGGGGTGTCCTGGGCAGGGCCAGGGGTTGGACTGGATGGTCCCTGTGCATCCCTTGCAGCTCAGGATGTTCCAGGACATCTTTTTTCATTTCAGGAACAGACCCCAGGCCCAGCAGAAACCTCTGCCCTGAACATCCATGGACAACTCCCAGTTCCTCCCCAGCCACCCCACAGGGATCCAGACAGGTGCTGAGGCCACAGAACTCCTGGGCCGTGGCCTCCACCACCTTTTTTGGGTCCAAGACCTTTGTCCTCCATGAAGCCCAGCTCTGCAATCATGAGAACATGCAAGGAAACCCACGAAATAAATACATTTATGGAGAACATTTTTTCCTCTCCATCTCTGCAGTCCCTGGTTTATGTAAGAAGCCATTCAGGACCAAATGAAGGATGAGAAGGGGAGATGGGGGAGGGAGAGCAGGGCTGAGTTTATGCCGAACAGCTTGGCACACATCAGGCTGGATTAATCAAAGCAGCCAATTTCAAAACACAAAAACCCCATAAAAATCAAGCTTTGCTCCAACGCAGGAGCCTGCCCTGGAATCCTCTGCCTGTTTGTTTTATGCTCAGCACACAGCTGTAAATCCACTCTTCAGTGCAGCAAGTGAGATTAGGATGTTTATTGTCTGTCTCAGTAACAGGAAAGGGATATCCCAGCATTTACTGCTCCGTGATCCCTCGGCAGAAAAATCACCTGGAATCACAGCAAGCGCTCCCAGAGCACTGAGAGGCCACAGAGGGGCAAGAAATGTTTGGAAACCACTTCTTCCTGCTCAGTGATTGAACATGATCCACTCCCTTACTCAATTAATTCCTTTCACCTCCTCTCTGGGGTGCAAAGCCATTTCCATCAACCACCTGGAATGACACTGCCCAGCACCAGGGAACTGGGAGCCCAACTCTGATGGATTCTACACATTCCCCACCCCAATATAAACCATTTATCAGCAGGAATCAATGCAGCTCACGAACCAGCTGCAACGTGGACTGTTCCAGGACAAAACTGGCACCTCCTGTCTGATCCTTCAGCTTCGGGGCAAGCCATGTTTGCACAGAGGTGCCAGTGGATTCCTGTGCTGTGGTGTGGCCTGTGTGTGCTGCCCCCACTCCAGCCATGGCAGCCCCTTTCAGAAAAAAACACTGCATTAAAGAGACAATAATACATCAAATTCTTTCAGGGCAGGCTCAGGTTGGATCTCAGCAAAAGATTCTTCCCCCAGAGGGTGGTTGGCGCTGAACAGGCTCCCCAGGGCAGTGGGCACAGCCCCAAGGCTGCCAGAGCTCCAAGAGGGCTTGGACAACACTCTTAGGGACAGGGTGGGATTTTGGGGTGTCTGTGCAAGGCCAGGAGATGGACTGGATGATCCTCGTGGGTCCTTTCCAGCTCACGAGGTCCTGTGATTCCATGATGATGAACAGCCCTGTGGGTTCAGAGAGGAGCTGGGCAGTCACACCACAGAGCACAAAGCAGAAATGCTGCTCATCCTCAGGGATCAGCAATCCCCAATCCCAGGTGCTGCATCAAGGATTATATTCATCCCTGGCTCAAGAAATTATCTTCTACCTTCCATGGTATTCCTCCCTGATCCACCCCCTCCTGCAGCACACACATCTATCCTGCATAGAGCCCCAAATCTTCCAGGACACCACCTTTTTCCCTCATTTGTGCCTTTGGTGTTGCCTCTTTCCCCAGATCCAACAAAAAATGCCTCCCAAAGTTTGAAGTGGATATGAAGTCCCATTAAGTAGACAGTGTAGTTGTCCCTATTCCCAGTGAGGAGGCAGCATTCCACACCTCTGGAAGCATTCTTTGGTCACAGTGCCATGGTTCTCAAACATGTCCAGTGTTTTAAAAGGTAATATTTGGATCTGGATAAAAGCCAGGCTGCAACAGCCCATCTGAAACGATCCAGCAGTATCCTGATTTTCCTAAGGATACACTGCTGATCAATCCAGCCTGGAGCCATCTCTCCAACTGAGGGATGGGGGTGCAATGCACAGATTGTCCAGATCCAGAGACACAAACTGTATCAGCTGGTGAAGAGATGTTAGAGAAACACCACTGACGGCAAAGAAGCTGCAGAAAACTGATGGTGTTTTCAAATCGCAGTTTTAATGTGGAAAAATCTAAGCCAACCCCCAGTGCCCGAAAACGCTGGGATAAAACAGCCCCTCCATCTGTTTGGAGACGTATTTTTGCACAGGGACACAACATTTTGCCACGAGCTGTTTTCCTCCAGGCTGGTGCCACCTCAGCATTACCCCGGGCACAGTTTGGAGCTGGAGCAGAAGTTCTGCTTGCAAATTTGGCCGAGTGCCCCTTGGCCTGCAGATAAACACCCCAGAGCTGATCCCAGCACGGCTCCACCAGCACAGTCCCACAGCAGAGGCCACTGCCAGCTCCACACTCCAGTTCCTGGCTGCCTGGGATGCCAACAGCATGGCAAGGGAAGCCAAAGGGAAAGTTCAGGAAATGTCAATGAAAAACAGAACCTTCTCATCAAGGGAAGCTCCCAAACGTGCCCCACAGCACATGGGGAGATGTAACACAGGGATTCTGGGCTTCATGTCCTTCCTCCAGCATAAATCATGGAATTATTCATGTTGGAAAAGCCCACTGAGATCATCAAGTCCAACCATTCCCCAGCACTGCCAAGGCCACCACTGCCCCATGTCCCCAAGTGCCACATCCACATGGCTTTGAGTCCTCCAGGTCTGGGGACTCCCCCACTGCCCTGGGCAGCTGTGCCAGGGCCTGACCACCCTTTCCATGAAGAAATTTTCTCCAGTATCCAAACTGAACTCCTCTGGCACAACTTGAGGCCATTTCCTCTTGTCTAATGCTCTGAGCTGGAAGGGACCCACAAGCTCATCAAGTCCAACTCTTAAGTGACTGGTCCACACATGGGGAGAAGAACCTGACCCCACCTGGCTCCACCCTCCTGCCAGGGGGGTTCAAGCCACTAGAAATGCCCATCCTTCAAAGCCAATACTCAAAGGACACTCTGTAGTGTCCATGTCACACCCAGGAGGGCCCTGCTCTGCTTTGGATGGATGGCAACCATGAGGAACACACACAGGAGAAAAGGTCACCAGAGCAACAGCAGGCTGCTCTGGGTAGCCAGTGGAACAACTCCCTTGGCCTGGCCAAGGCCTGGCATTGGGAAGGATTAGGCAGCATCCTATGGGATGATTTTTGGAGCTCACAGCACTGGGTTATGCTCTCAGGGAACACACTGATGGCCACGTGCTGCTGCCACACAGGGAGGGTGTGAGGAGCCCCCAGTGCTCAGGCTGATTGATGACCCATTCAGCAGCTGCATCATCATTAGCTTTGATGCTACACCATCACTCATCTTTCCAGAAACACCCCTCAGGGCTGTTCCAGACACAGTTCTCCCCCTGTGCATGAAGGGGACGCTCGTCCATGTCCTTTTGAAATGCCACCAGCAGGAACCACCATGGAGAAAGCTGGACACCCCAGGTCTGCAGAATGCCCCAGGTTTTAGGGCTCTGTGTTGCTCCCACACCCTGTGAAATTATCCCTACAGCTACTTATGAGCTCCTGTGGACCCTCTCCATTGTTTTTGTGTGATCAGCCATAACAGACACTTGTGAACTGAGCAGACAGGAACAGTCTGGCATGAAAACCTTGGCACAAAATGGGGCACCCAGATCATAGAATTGGTTGGGCTGGAAGGGACCTTAAAGATCACCCAGTTCCATGGAGATCCTGTGTGCCTGTGGAAGGAGACAGGGCAGACAAAGAATGGAGGTTCTGTTTATGGAGAGCACACTCCTTCAGAAAAGACAATCCTGATGATGGCTTTTCAGAGATTTCCTCTTCTCCTACACATTGGAGTGCCCAGATGTCCCCCCTCCTCTTTATGTTTAATTCTGAGCCCCCAGTAGTTCCCCAGTCTGGATCTGCCATCTACATATTAATCATTTCTTTGCTGGCCATCTCACCAAATAAATCCAGCCAACGTGCTTATCAGGAGCTTATCCCTTCCTGACACTTTAGTCTCGTATGAGGCTCGAGGGTTTGAATATTTAAAGAGGCAAATATCCTTTTGATTAGTAGAATAAATGATTCTTGTTACTTCCTGTCCTCAAAAACAGCGTCAGCGTCACGAAAGTGCTCGACTGTGTTGGCACAGCTTTTCCAGGGCTGTGGAGATGCTCCTATAAAACATGGCTCAGCAGCAGAGAGAGAGTTCAGCTTAATAAGCTCATGCATATTTAAGTGCCTTTTCTCCAGTGATCTATGGAACTGCCACATGAAAGCCAAGGGTGAGTAAGAGACAACTCGGGCAGAATTTCTGCACAATAAGTGGAATTCTGCCCAAAATTGCTATCACAGATTGCTGCCTTCTCCAAGCTCTTGGAAAGACAAGCTGGAGCAAACATCATCTTGCAACTCAAGGAGCCCCCAATAACCTCTCAGTGCTGAGGAAGCTCTGACCCTTCGCTGCCCAAAACCGAGAGGACTCCCCACATTGTGAGGCACCAACCATTTCACCCCGTTGCAGACAGGGCTGCAGGGCTCCAGGGGTGGAGCAGGGTGCCCTGGGGTGGTGTAGGAGCCCACAGCCAGCCTGGGGATCCCTGGCACCAGGAGCTGGAGCTGGGGTTGCCCTGCAGCCCCTGGTGCAGCCCATGGTGGGGCAGCTGTGCCCCCCAGCCCAGGGAGGGTCACAGGGGTGCAGAGATCCCCCTGCAGCCCGGGAGGAGCCCCCACTGGAGCAGGGGATGCCCGAGGGAGGCTGTGACCCTGTGGGAGGTCCCTGCTGGAGCAGGGTCCTGGCAGGGTCCTGCTGACCCCTGGGGAGAGCAGGTTTTCCTGGGAGGATTTGTGGCCCTGTGGGGGACCCACGCTGGAGCAGCTCATTCCTGAAGGACTGACCCCGTGGAGGAGTGACCCACGGGACAGCAGGCTGGGAGGAACTGTTGCTGTGGGATGGGGTCAGGCTGGAGGAGCTGGTGGAGGACTGTCTCCTATAGGAAGCAGGGAATGGGCTCCTCTCCCTGAGCAGCAGCAGGAACAGCGGGTGATGAACTGACTGTAACCCCATTTCCCGTCTCCCTGTGCTGCTGAGGGGGAGGAGGGAGAACTGGGGAAGGAAGGAGGGGTGGGGGAAGGTGTTTTTAAGATTATTTGACTTCTCCCTCTCCTGCTCTGATTCTGCTAGCAATAAATTTAATTAATATCCCCACTTTGGGCCAGTTTTGCCTGTGACAGTGATGAGTGAGGGATCTCTCCTGGTCCTTCCCTCAACCCACGAACCCTTTGTTATATTTTCTCTCCTCTGTCCAGTTGCAGAGGGGAGTGAGTGGGTACCTGGAATCCAGCCAGGGTTAACCCACTACACAGACTGAAGAGCTGGTTTTGGGGTAGGTGAAAACACCTTTTTTCTCCCCGGACCATGGGCAGCCCCCACCTGAACCTCAGTGTAGGGAGCCCTTCATCTCCTGGCAGAGCCAGGGATGTCAGGATGAAAATCCCCTCACCACTTCCCAGCTCTGCTCAGGTAGGTTGGGATAAAGCTGCCAGTGCTGTAAGACTTCCCTGCCAAATCTAAAATGAAACCCTTGGTGTAGAGCCTTAAGGTAGGAGGGTCTTACTGGAATACATCTCCCAGGAATTCAAGATTTTGACACCCCCAGGACATACTTTGGGCAATGAAGAAGAAAAGTGGCCAACACTTGTGCTCCCTGGAACACAAGGGGGAACGATGCCATTGCAGGAATAAAAATGGTATAAAAATGATGGACTTAAAAGGCACAATGGACTTTCAGAGATAGTTCTTCTTTTTTGTGATAACAGATCCCCTCTGCTGACGGGTTTATGAGCTGGGAAGATGAAGAAGGTTTTAAACCTTCTCTGTTACAGGCAGAAATCCCTGTATAAGTTTACTTAACCTCTGTCAGAACTGCATCAGCCTTGGCAGAGGCCAAGTTCCTGCCTGGTGAATGTTCCACAGCTCCACAATCCCAACACCCCAGAGCTGCCACCACCACCACAACCCACCCCCAGCACAGGCTGCTCACCCAGGTCACCCCGACACACCTTTGGCAGGAGATAAGCACTGCTTTGGTTGGGGAAAGAATAAAAACAAGTCACAAGCACTACCCAAAGGGTCAAAACTCAAAACAGGGTGGGGCTGATTTTGATTTTCATTTCTATCATATCCCAATTTCAGGTACCAGTTCACTGAATGCAATTAACTGGCTGTAAATATTGGTGTCCCCTCCACGGTAAGGGGACATTAAGGATGGGGAGTTAACAAACTTGAAGACACAGGTAGTGATAGAGTTCCAAAGCAGAGACTGGCCACACCATCGGCACTTTAATATTTTTTAGGTAGTACTTTCTTTTCTGGTGCAATAAATGGCCAAACACTCACTCCAGTGTTTCAGAAGTTTGCCTTTATTCCCCACACAGGGAGGAAGGGCATCCAGTTTAGCCCAGTGCAAAACTGGGACACCATTAAATACCCACTAAGCAGGTTAGGGAGGGATCCAACCCACTACAGCCAGCCAAGAAGAGCTGAATTACTACAGGATGAAAACAAGCAACCCACAAATAAAAATACTCAACCTCCTGACTTCAGAAAAAACCCAAAACACTCTTCTGTAATTTTCAGTGATGAGTGGAGATGCCCCACTGGGGTATCACATCCTTTTTGTTATTCCTGCCTTTACCTGCAGAAATCCAAATGACCACAGACACAAATGCCTCCCACAGACCCTTTAGAAGGTCTTTTTTATTGTTGCTCCATCCAGAGAACATGGTTTAAGGCTAAAGATTTGTTTCCTGCCACAACAGGGATGCTACCAGGGGTACCTAAAGACACAGCTCCACTCTCACCCTGCCACCACGCAGAGGAGACAGATGGGTGCTGCACCTCCAGGCTGGGAGCACACACTGCCTTACTGGATGTGTTTCTAGGCAGCACTGGCCGTGGATGTGACACCTGGGGACATGGCTTAGTGGTGGCCTTGGCAGTGCTGGGTTAAGGGTTGGACTCCTGGTCTTCGAGGGCTTTTCCAACCTAAATAATTCCGTGACATACTTGGTAGGAGTAGTCACAAAACACAGCAAACTCACAGTACCTACAGTGACACATGGCCTAAGCCCTCCCAAGACATTTTTGTCACCTCCACACACCAGGATGTACACCTGAAAACCACAGAGCTCTGGAATATTCTTCCCTCTCATCCTCACATCACCGAGGTCATTGGACTTCTTCTCACTTCCCGAAACACTTCATACAAAACCTGCCCCCAAAACTTCTCCCAGCTGCACAGCCAAACTAAACCCATCAATACACAGCCAAGACTTGGCTTTTCTGCCTGCAGAGACTCAGATCCCTCCTGGCCCAGCAAGATGAACTTTGCATTGATGCAGCTGAACAGCTGGGAGGTAAATTCTGGAGTAAATTCTGAGGTAAATTCCAATGGATTGAAGGATTTACTCGTGTCTGGGCTGCAAAGCACCGTGGTGGAAGCACAATATGTTATAAATCACACTGCAATCTTCTGCTGGCTCCACACACAGTGTACCAACACACAGAGGCAGGTTCAAGCTTGCTGCATTCCTTAATCCACAGGCACTGCTTCCCACCTCTTCCTTACACATCTGTGCCCCTTCTTGCCTTTAAATCTCAGTGGGAAAGGAAGAACCTGAACTGGTGACAATTGCACAAACTGATACCAAACAAGGTCCATTCATGCTCTCCTCCAAAATAAAGCTTCCCCAGGAAAGGAACTGATCTCCATTTGCCTTTTGTAAAGATCATGAACAAGCTGGAAAGAAAGCAAATGCTCAGACTGCTATTCATGCTGCCACTTCCTAATCATGCTCCATTCATTAATTGCTTATTATAGCTTGGATTTTGCTGATTCAGTTGCACATGTCTTCTTGCAGAAGGGACTGTCATTAAATATTAAATCAATTGTGTCTACTCTCTGAAGTACAGGGAAAATCAAACCATTTTCTGTGACCCAAGTATCTTAAAACACCTTCTGCTGTCTGGTACAGCTCAGTGCTTAGAGGATCAGAACACTTTTTCTAACCCTTAAAGCCCTAAAACTCCCCACACTTCCCCAGGAAACTCGATTTTAAAGCACCTGTTTTATTTCCAGTAATTCCTTTTCAGAAATGTGCTTTATTTTAGATTGAGGGTATCAAAAATAGGCAGTACAATTTAGGGTCACACAGACATTTCTAAAGGCACATTACTTGGCAAGCTCTAACCAGAAATTACCTACGAAGTTTTAAAAGCAGAATGTAGAGAACAGGGTTTATTTTTGTGAGAGGCTCTTGTGGTAAAGTTCTTGGGTTCACACAGATCTGAGGCAGATAAAAGCCAGAGCAATTACAAGTGTCACATCCCCTCACCCAGCTCATGTACATGAGCTGTTCCACACACAAAGAGGAACAAGAGACACTGGGGTTTCCTCAGCCTCAGATTTACTAAGTTTGGGGACAACAGGGAGGAGAAGATGGGGAAATTCAGTAATGGACTCTCAAGCTGTTCCAAAGGGTTCAGGCTTTGTGGGTGACTGTCCTTTGTGAGGAGCCACGGACGGCAGGACACGCTCGCCCCTCACCCGGGTCACCCATCCCTGTGTCCTTCCCAGGAAAACCCTCTGCCCTGGAGAGCCCCCACAGCACTGCCCTGGGTGCTGGAAAGCTCAGTAAAGGGCTCCAGGACCAGCACTGGGCAGACACCAGTGTTTGACTCACCCCCTGCCTGGTTTGGCTGGGAATGTGCTGTTTAATCCCAGAATCACTGAGCTGGGAGGGACCCCCAAGGATCCTGGAGTCCAACCCCCAGCCCTGCACAGGCCCAGCCCCAAGAGTCCCCCC
>JAYRBT010000051.1:9784808-9799132 GCA_036023395.1 Myiotriccus ornatus | reverse complement strand
CTCAGTCCTGCCCCTCCTCTGCCCCTGCCCAGGCACTTGGAACTGCAGGGAGGTCTCCCCTCAGTCTCCTCTGCTCCCAAAATGACCAGTTATATATATATATATCTCCATGGTTTCTAATGGATATGGCTTTCCTGTTCTTTCCTGTGCTTTTCCCACCCTC
Organism: Myiotriccus ornatus; assembly: GCA_036023395.1. Lineage (NCBI taxonomy): Eukaryota > Metazoa > Chordata > Aves > Passeriformes > Tyrannidae > Myiotriccus > Myiotriccus ornatus. The sequence goes on along the minus strand of JAYRBT010000051.1, from coordinate 9,798,969 downwards.
ACCCTGGGCTGGCACAGGGACTCCTGTGACCAGGGGGCAGCTCTCAGAGCTCTGTGGGATGAAATGTGCTGGAATAAACCACATCATTCCATCAGCAGGTGCAAGACGCAGGCCTTGGAAGGAAGGATCTGTATCCTGCAGACAGAGCATGACAGATCTGAGGCAGTTTCCAAGTGCTGGAGTGACAAACACAAAACCAGCAGCTGACTCACAGTTCCTGGGAACAGACTGGGATCTGTGAGTGGGGAGGGATGGGGGGGATTTGCAGAAAAGGGAAAGAAAAGAGTATATTACAGCAATCTCGCACTTTATGACACACAAATACAAATTTATATCTCTGAGTAACAGATGGGACCATCATATTCTGGAAATAGCTGTTATTTATTGGAGAGAAGGGAGGAAAAAGAGGCAAAAAGCAGTAGATCACAATGGATAACAAAAAGGAAAGTCAGGGTCAAAGCCATCACTAAGATCATTTAGTGAGACAGGTGACTCCAGGTACACCATATCCATGTTCAAGACGTTGAGGAACTCCAGAGACCTCGCTTTATTAAGCCCTGCCTAAGGGCTGCTTTCAAGGATCCAATCTCCCTGGGATGCAGGCAAAATCATTTCCCCACCACACACAGAAGTTATTTCCAGGAGGTGGCTAGAACAGTCTGAAGCAATCTTCTCACGAGCTTCTCACAATCTCACAGGCTTCTCACAAGCTTCTCCCTGCTCTTTTATGGTGGCCCAAAACATCACAAAGCACCATCAAGCCCAGGCAGCCACAAGAGAGCAAAGAACACCCTCAGAAAAGGGACATGGAGAGAAGAGCACCCAGCATAGAATCCCAGATTGGTTTGGGTTGAAGGGACCTTAAAGACCATCCAGTCCCACCCCCTGCCATGGGCAGGGACACCTCCCACTAGCCCAGGTTGCTCCAACCTGACCTTGGACACTTCCAGGGCTGGGGCAGCCACAGCTTCTCTGCCCAACCTGTGCCAGGGCCTCCCCAACACAATCAGGTACAAAATCCACTTAGAGAGAGAAGGGATGCCCAGCAGAGCAGAGCAGCTTCTCCCCCAGCACAGCATCCTGGCACAGCAGGTTGATTCCAAGACAACGCAACTAGACCTGCATGGCTTAAGTTCACCTTCCTGGTGAGACCTTCTGGCATCAGCAATCTGGGTTCAACTCATTTCTAGGGCCCTTTATCTCCATCACTGCTCACTCCAGCAGCTGCAGACAAAATGCTCCACAGGCTTCTCCCTCCAGGCCTGTTTGGACATTTTCCCCTCTTCAGACCAGACTAGAACCCTTAAGAGCAGACCACCACCAGGTGAGCAGGGCTGGCTGCTCCACTCCCAGCCATAAATCTGGGAGTCACCTGCTGAGGCCCCAGGACAAGAGGGGACTCTGGGCACACCTGTGGATGCTCTGTGGGAGGAGGGAATTATCCCAGCCTCTCCTCACACTGACAGCAGTGAGGTTGAGAAGCCCCACTAAAAGCTTTGCCCAGCAATCCATCTGCTCTGAGGTAGCACAGAGATCTAAAAGCTGATGAATTATCTTAAGAGGAGTCTGAATTAGCAGCCTCTCAGTGCCATAGAACATAAACCCCAGCAGGACTCGACATTACCAATGTGATACTGTCCCAGTAACTTCAAAGATCAGTTTAGGGTCTGTCACCATTCAAAAGACAGAAAAGGGCCCTGGTCCACACACCTAATGATGCATTGATTCAGCAAAGCCCTGAGTGCAAGCTCTGCACTCTGTGGGCTTTGTGAAGCACCCAAACTATTCCCAAACAGGCTCAGGGCCTGTGGGGTAGCTCAGGACACAGGAACCCCAGTGAGCAAGGCCAAGGGCAAAGGCAATCCTGCAGATTTCCAGTGATCAGCCGTGAGCCCCTTGGGGTAATGAGAGGAGCAACTGTGATCAGCTTTATTTTTAGAAGGCAGACTGCAGTTGAAGCAAGAATGAACTGCCTTGCTTTCCTCTCTGAGCTGCTGGGACATCACTCTGGCAGGACACAGCCTGCCTGCAAGGCTCTCAGAGACCATGGCAGGGCAGCTCCTTGCCCAGAGAAGTTATAGACACCTCGTCACTGGAAGGCTTCAGGGTCAGGTTGGATGGCACTTTGAGAAACCACTGGAAATAGATGATCTTTAAAAGCCTCTTTCAACCCAAACTGTTCCATGACCCTGACCCTGCACTGTCTCTACTTTGAAGCCCAACCCAAGCATCAGAAAAACAGGACACATCATAACATCTTCTTCAGCACAGGCATTTGAAGAAATTCCCAAACTCTTCCATCCCCAGCAGCAAAACATCACCCCCCCCTCATTTGTGCTCAGGCACTGATCTGTGGGGTCAAACTGCGAGCTATTGACCGCCAGGTAGTCACTCACACCAGCCACTGCCCAAAACCCACCTCAGACACCCCTTTGGTTTGACTGGCATTGCTGCTTTTATCCCCCAGTGTAAAACTGAACTTCCTTGGGTATCACAGTCCATTCCCACCCTCCTCACAACCCTTTTGCTTCCAGGCAAAGCTGCTGCTTGGACACACCAAAGAGATGTCAAACTTCAGTGCCAGCACGGGACCACACAGCCAAAGAAACAGGAATTTCTGGGGAAACAGGAATTTCTTAAATCAATCTTGTCCCAAGAGAAACTGTGACTGGAATTACCCCCACAGTGGGACAGGGAACTGGAGCAGAACCACAGCAGCAAGTATGGAATCAGGCAAAGAAGAGAACCCACGAAAACGCAAGCCAACAGTTTCTAAACCCCACTGAAAGGTTATAAATAATATTTTGCACTTTTATTTTCATGAGGAATCTGTTATTTGCAGGCCGTGCCTCCATAACAAGCTGTTCGTGTTTGTGGTTGCTTTTAACGCGTGTTCTTGTTTTCCTTTCTGCAAATATTTCCTCTCTCTATAGATTAGTTGGAAAGGGGGGAAAAAGCTGCCACTTGGCAAGAAAAGAAATGAAGAAATACCACAGTTAGTGCAGACATGAACACAAAGCTGGACACTCCAGTTTTGGGGTTGAGTTTTGGGGGGGGTGGCAGGTTCAGCAGCAAAGTGTGTGAGCCCCATGCACGGGGCATCTGCTCCACGAGCCCTGGGAGGCAGGGAATGGGAGAGGGCAGGGAACCAAACTGCTGGATCAGGCCATAAAACCTGCAGAGGTGGATGAGGCCGGCCAAGGAGCTCCCTCCTCCCTCCCTCCTTCCCACTCCTGAGGGGAAGGGAGGAAAACATGGGTGGTGTTTGTAAGCCATGGCCCCAGGCAGAACTTCGTGTCACAGAGGCCAAAAAGTTGGACATCAGCAGACATAAAAAGGTGCTGTAAAAAGGGACTGTACCCTGAGACAGGGCACTGCTCAGAGGGGTCCTCAGACTGCTTCCCAGTTTCCCTACAGGGACCCTTTGATCCATATGATCCCTCCCTGGGATACTCCTGTGTGTGCTCATCACGCTGTTCTTTAAAGACCAGCATGTCAGAGGAGGGCTGACACTGCCCAAAACAGGCTTTCCCCAAAAAAAAGAATGTGACTGTGATGTTAATGTGGCTGCAGGGAGAGAAGCTCTGAGTTCACAGGTACATCTTCAGCAAGTGTGTACAAGCTTCACCCCCCTAATTGCATTTTACTGAGCTGTGAACTTACTTTTCAAGGTCAAGAAATCTATTTTACAGGGGCTTGCTCAGTGCATTTAACTTCTCTGACACCCCTGGGTCTGGCTGTGCTCAGACATTTTCCTCACTCCGTGCCCAGCCCAATTTGTGGCTGGTTTTTGGGTGTGCTCTCAGACACAAAGGGCACCCCAGAGAGTACTTGTGCTCTTCAGACTTCTTCCCATCTGCCTGCACTTGGCAGACAGGTCGTGGGGGTGACACACCATGACGTGCAACATCCAAGGCCACGAATAGAGGAGCTCATTTGGTCACCAGAGAGAAATGTTCTCACTGCAGTGCCTTTATTCTTGTGCACATGTGCACTCTGCCAACAAACACACCATCCACGCACCCAAGGTGGGTCAGTAATCCATGTTTTGTTGTAATGAACACAATAGACACCTCTGGGATAAAAACCAGGAATTGCTCCAGTGGGACTCAGCCTCTGCATGGTGAAGGCAGAGCTTTGTGTAAGTTTAAGCACTTTGCTACGAAACCCAACCCAAGTGCTGAAGTAAAGCTTGAGCTGAGCTGCTTTGCCATCAGGGCCTCGAGGAGGAAGGGCTGGAGCTTGTTCTCCACCACCAGAGCACATCTGTGACTGGTTATGCTGTTCAGCACTGGGAACAGCCCCTAAGAGGCCCCAGATCTGTGACTGGGAGACTCTGTGTTTCTACAGAGAGCTCCTGATGACAGGCACTAAGTGCTTTAAAGACATAATTAATGCTCAGAGCACTCTGAGAGGGAGCTAAATATAGGACTTGGGTTTTAAGGTACCTGAGGCAGGAGGACTGTCCTTGTTCTTTTTGTAGAACACTGGGTACAACAGAGCACGTGGAACACCAGGGTCCTGATCCCGCTGTAGTTGGTGCTCCAGGAGAACTCAAGAGATAACACACCTCGCTCAAACACAGCAAATAGTTTGTCCAAGGTGTCTTAGCCCAGAAGGATCAGTGTTCACAGACAGAACCTGAGCTCTTGGGAAATTAGAGAACCTCCCACCTCCTCAACAACCTGCCTTGGCAGGGTGGTTTCCTCCAGAGGCCTCCCCTCTAGAGTGGCCACACCAAGTGACAGGTGACACACTGATCTCAGGGGGGCTGTTCTTTGACACCTTACTCCGAGCCAGCCCTGGCTGGTCTTGGGACCAGGTCAATCCAGAGGCCTCAGCCACTACAACACATGACAAAATCCCATTTTTAGCAGAAGAGGAGTGTCTGGAGCATCTTTTTGAGAGCAGTGCACTCAATTAACATGATGACAAGAAGCCCCAGGGGTGGCTCCAGCACTGAGGTGTGTGGTTGTCTCCCTGGCTCAGCCTCCATCAGCCTCCTGCCCTGCAGAAGAGATTCCCACAAATCCCGGGGATGTGCCACCAGCATCAGGACAGTGCACACTTGCCCCTTCATCTCCCACTTGATTTCCACCCCTTAAAGTCCCAGCACAGTCTCCCTGCCACACCACATCCCTTGAACCCTTCAGTCCCTGCCCCCCATAACCTCCTCCTGTCTCTCCTCCTAAGACTCCTGCCCAGATTCCCACAAAGACCAATTAATTCCCCCCTAAAACCTGTGCTAATGAGTAACCCTGCAGCTCCCAGCACACAGGCAGGGACTGTTCTTTTCGTGTTGATACTTTAGTTTAAAAAAAAAAACCACAACTAAAAGCCTTGCAATCGTTTGTTCTAGACATAGAGAAAGACAAGTTGTTGGGGCCACTTTAATTAAGCCCCAAACTGATCACCTTAAACAATTTGGGAAACACAACAGCTCAAACACTGCCTCTCTCACTCTTCCAGCTCCCTAAGGAATGCAACTGGCACCCACCTGGCAAAGCTGGCCCTCTTTGCCCTCCAGCAAATTAAAGGACTTAAGGGGGAGAAAAAAGTGTCATTGTAAAATACCCAGGGTCACCAAGCTCATTTAGCAGCTCCCTGCCTTTCCAGGCCAGGTTTAGCAGGGAATCAGCTGCTCACTGGAAAATGCAGCTGCACTGGACATGGAGCTGCCACACCCTGAGCCCCATCCCCTCCCTGCTCAAGCAGGTCCAGAGATGCTGTGGAAAAGATGCCCTAAAAATATGCTGTTTCAGCAGAAAAGGGTGCTGCTCCCAGTCCCCAGAACAGTCACAAACCAGTCAGCACAGAATGAAACCCAGACCCTGCTGGGAGCTTGGGACAGAAAGGGGAGCTGAGGACCCACACAGGGGACACCTTCCTATGGCAGGACAGGGTCACACCTCCCCTGACTCACACAGGGGCTGAAGGGGAATGTTTCTTTCCCAAAAACGTCCTTCCAGGGTCTTCCACTTTTTTCTTCCTGCTTACCACAACAAATCCTTCCACAGCCCCTGAGTCTGCAGAGATTGGGCTGTCCTTGGGGAAATGGTTCCTGAGCAAAGCACGGCTCCTGCTTCAGATGTGGGTCAAGAGGAAAGCTAAAAGCATTACATCCGTTTCCCCATGTTTACTTATTAAGGATATACCACCTTCTGACAACACCTGAGAGCAACCTGGATCTGTAATTCAAAGAGAATAAGAAATGTTGAGCAGGAAATGAGGGAAGGCAGGGAGAACAGTGAGCTGCTGCCCCAACTCATCTTTTGGGCTTGAATTTGGAGTTTACAGCACTCACTTTCAAAGAGGAATGTGACTGAAGGATTGCACTTGCTCTTCAGAGCTGCTTTTCCAGTGTAAAGTTTTCCATCACCCCAGAAATCACATCTCTGCTTCCACTTCAGCACCAGGCACTGCTTTGATAACCCTGCTCATGGCCCTTCTTGCATCTCCACAGCCCCCCACCCACCCTGTGCACCAACCAGCCCTTCCTTTTCCTGCCTTCCCATCCTCCTACACTTTCTGTATCCTCATCCACCACGTGTATCTCAGACTTCTCCCCCCTACACGTGCTCAAGGTCCTCAGAAACATCCTCCAGTGACACCAGAGGCTCAAGTGCCTTCTTTTTACCAGAGAGGGAATATTTGTGTTCCTGGCCATTAAAGCATCTAACGGCAGCATTCATCCCTCTTTTCCTCAAAGCTGCTCCTTCTCACTTCAACCTGCCCCGGGATTTTAGCAGCAGATAACCCTTTTATTCCACACAGCCAGGGTGAGTGTAATGTCACTGCTCTGGATAAGCTCCTGCTCAGTTTTCAAATTAGTGATGGAAACAAGTTACCATCAGAAATCCAGACTCCAAACCAGCAAATTGAACATGTTCAGGGGCTGGCGGTGATTTGGCATCAACCCATAATTCAGGTGGGCACTGGGGCTCGAAACAAACTCTGCAGGACTTTTTACATCTGCAATTTGGAGGTGAACTTTGTGAGGAAAGGCAGGAGGAACCCGTGACCCTGATGCACTGCAGGCACCTCGCTGTGCTCTGTGCGAGCTGAAAAGCAAGCCATTAGATTCATCTGCATGAGTAAAAGTAAGTTACATCCTCACAACCCTCCCTGGGATCCCCGGGTGGAAGGGCAGCAGCCTGAGACCTGCATGACAGCACCTGCAGGCACTGCAACACCGGCAATTACTCTCCACACCTCCTGCTGCAGATTAAAACAAGCACCTGAAGTGCTGCCGCCGAGTTGCTGATGGCTTGGGAGCAGCCTGACTTCCCAGGAGCCCTTCCCCTGCTTTCACTGAGCCCTAAGACAGATCCTTTTTATCTCAGACTGACCAGCTTGCTGTGGGTCACCACCTCCCGGAGGTGAACGCTCCCAGCACCTCATCTGAGACACAGCAGAAGTTCTCCCTGTGACAAATCACCCCCATTACCTCCTTGTATCTGTCATCACTTCTTGGAAGAACAAATCTAATTTCAGTCCCAGGCAGATAAGCAGCAGTTTGAATCAGGCTTATTTCCTCCATTCGTGCAGGGGGAAGGACAGGGGGGATTAGGACACACAAAAATAGAGCAACAAAGAAGTAATAAATATATATTTGTGCTGCTCAAGGTTTCAGCTCCAAACTGGGGCTGGCAAGAGCTTGAGGTATTAGAAATTACCTTGCTAAAAAAAAAAGAAAAAAACAACAAAACATCCTTTTTAAAGGTCAGATTCCAAGAGGATCCATTTAGAAGGACAGTATCACATCCTCTAGGCCGAATAATTTGTCATATTTTCAATACATGCACACTTGTAAGGAATGTGCTGCTCATTTCAACTAGACCAGCCTCAAAAATCAATTGTTCCCACACCACGACTTTTTGAAGGGAGAAACAGCACATGTGCCACACCCCACACCCCCTAAAATCCTGATGCCAGCACAGGCAGAGCCCCTGCCAAGCCAAGGAGAGACCCCCAGTGTCAGCCCCACTCCTCAAGCCTGGGAGGTGAGTGGACACCAGAAGGTATTTTGCACAAATTAAGGCTAAATGGACATTTTGGGCCGTGCTTTGATGTCCCAGCACAGCTGTTCTTCTGCTCCAGTGTAACCCAGAGCAGAGATAAAAACCTCAGAATCTGGCAGAAAAAAAAAGGACAATATATGTTTACTAATTTTTCAAAAGGTCCCAGGGCAAATTCTCCAATTTTGCACAGATTAATTAGAGTAATTAGTTAAGTCATTAACTGTAAGGTCTGTGAAGCACCGTGTTATTTTATTGTTCATTTGTACTCAATGAGATCTTGATACATGACCAGGTTTCCTGAACACTACCCAGGTACAAATCACTAGTGACAAGAACAATAAATGAAATATATTTAAGGTGACTTCGAGACTCTGGGAGGAAGATGTTCATCAGCACAACTTCATCACCCTCGGGGATCTGAACCTGCTCTGGGGGCTCTGTGTGCCACTGCCAAACCAAAAAACAAAGAGACCCACAAACTGCCCTGCCTTTGGGATTTGATTTTTGCATTGGTGGCACTTCAGGGACTGAACAGAATTTTACCAAATCTGCTCTTCTCCTTTGCAATGTCTGAACTCCCATCTCCAGCCGGCACCGGCTGCTGCTGTGCTGGCTTATTTTTAGACACTTGCCAGTGGGTTCTAAAATGAACATCCCTCCTCTCTCAAGGCTGGAAAGAGGAGCTGCATCTCCTTAGGGAGAAAATCCCATCTGCTGGGTAACACTGGGCTCCCAAAGTGGAGGGGGAGGAGAGGCAAGAGCGTGACAGGTCCAACTGGACGTGGCACTCGGTGCTCTGGGCTGGGGGACAAGGGGGGGATTGGGCACAGGTTGGACTTGACGGTCTTGGAGGGCTTTTCCAACCTCAGTGATTCTGTGAATTACCAGCAGGAAACTTCTCTCAGCACCTCAGGGGCACCACGGGCCTATTTCTTGGTATCACTGTCACTGTAATGTTCCCGAGTCAGCTGACTGGACTCTGTGTTTGAACAGACAATTTTCTCTTATTCTCCACTGTAACACCTACAAAATCCAATATTTCCACACACCACCAACCTGTTCCCTTATGGGGGGATCCCCAGGCAATGAAATCACAGGTACTGTTCCCAGCTGGGGCTGTGTGTGGGTTGTGTCAGTCCCACCACGGCGTCTGTGCTGCACAGGAATGTCTGTGCCCAGAGCAGCAGGATAAACACTTCCCATAGGAGCTCTCAATAAATTCAGGGCCATTGCAGACCTCTTTCCGTAATTCCCCATATGTTACATGCCTGTAATTGTCAGCAGAAAGTAACTTTGCTCTTTATGTTAAAAAACCCAAGCCCTGCTGTGCATGTTTCTGGCATTTACTAAAGCTGCCTCTGTGAGTTCTGTGTTAGTCCCTCCATCAGACAAATGAAATAATGAACAGCTGAAAATCATTACCTGAGGTCTAATCCTATCTTAAGGGTAAGGCTATATCCTAGACTAAGTAATCAAGTACTAAGTCCTACATCCTACTATTACTAACAAAAAAAAAATCTGATTCTGGCAAAAAATTTCAGGTAACCTCAATTAATGGCCAGGAAAAAGATCAGTAACTTTTCTTCTCAGGTTTGATCCCCCGTTCAGGGCAATGCAGTCCCTGCTGCCCTGCCTAAAATAAGCACAGCATGTTTTCATTCATAAGATTCCCCATTACGTGACGTTTAAACAAAATCCATATGTTGGCAGCAGCTCCCAAATACCTCATGGCCCAAACTACCACCAAGAGCTCCATAAAGCCAAATTTACCCTCCTTCCAAGCCATCTGCTCTATAAAGCCACACTGGAGTCTCAACACGTGGTTGCAACATCCCATGGCCAGAGGAAGAGGGGAAATCAACCCCTAAGGACACTGTTCCCAGGTTCAGGGACAAAATCTGTCATTTGAGCACAGCCAGCTGAGCTGGTATCGGGTTCCTGAAGAGTCCAGCGCTCTGAGGAATCACAGAGGATCAGGAACACAGATTACAAGTCTCTGAATCACCAGCACCAGCATCACACAGATGCCAGTGTGTTGCCACCTCAGGGCTCTGACGTCGGGGCATCCCCTGCTGTCCCTGGGCAGGCAACACTTCGCCTTACTGCTGCCGAGCTGATAAACTGGTCCTGTCAGCCCCCCAAAACACCCACCTAAGGACAGGCAGGAGCAGCAGCAGGTCAGTCAGTGAAGATGGATGGGTTTGTTAGCACACAGCTGCTGAGCTGCACTGGTACCCAAACCCAGAGCTGGAGGAGAGGGGATGATCTGAGGGCCCCTTCCTTTCCATCAGCGCTGTGCAGAGCTCACCCACCTCCCTCTGAGCCCACCCAAGAGGATCCTTCCATGTCCTTGACCCTTCCCAAGTGCTGAGCAACCTCAAACATCTGACAGCAGGGTGGGTGGAGGTTGTTTTTGATCCCCAATTGCTTGAGCAAGAGGCAGAGCAGGAATCCCCCCTGCACCACCACTAACCAGGGTTAGAGGCAAGAACTGCACGACCTTTTCCAGTCCTTGTTGCTCGTCATAAATGCCACAGAAACAAACTGGCTCAGGCTCTTTACATTGGAGACTCACTAAGATGCTTAGGCCTGAAAAAAGAGTGAGTCTGACGAATTTCAGCCTCAGAAGCCAAAGGTTTCAGAAGTTGAGAATGTCAGAGCACTGCCCCTCATGAACACACTCTGGTTATCCAGCTGCTGCTTCCTGCTCTGCTGGCCCAGGTCAGGAGGACAGACACCCAACTTATTCCCACCTAACATGACATCATCACAGCTCAAAAAGCCCAACCCAAGGTGAGCATTTTCAGTTCCCTCACTGCTGAGAAGAGCTTACAGGCACTGGGAGTGCACAGAGGAACACGACAGGCTCAGAGGCAACAGCTGGGTTGGACTCAGTGATCCCTGTGAGTCCCTTCCAACTCAGGATATTCCAGGATTCCGTGAGCACTGTAGGCACCCAGATGGAGGAGCAACAGAGAGAAAGAGCCAAGTGGAGGAACCACAGATTTCTTGCATCTTTCTGAGCCATCTGACTTGGTCTTGGCTGTGAAACACTTGCAAGCCTTAAGACACTGCAAGGGCTGTTCCTTAACCCTGAGGTGGTCACTGTTCTACTGCTGGAAGCTCCTGAGGTCTGGTGTTACAGGAGCAGTGACACCTCTGCTTTGCTGCCATTCCTTGCAACTCCAGGCTGATGAAAGACCTGATTCTAGAATCAGGTAAAGGCAAGAATGGTGCTCTTAATTCCTCTCTGCATGAAGTTTGGATTGTGCATCTTCTGCTGGCAAAGGAGCAGGCAGGCACACAGGGCTCGTGCTCAACAGCCGGGGGGGAGGCTGAGGAGAACTCTCCAAGCAGAGGAAAAACATGAAAACATGTGCCTTCCAGAGCTCACTGGCAGTTTTCCCTTTTTAATGTTATCCAGCAATAAATTTAGTGGTGGATCTCTGGGTTTTGTCTTCTGAGGCACGAACACTTCAGGTCTTACAATGCAAGGGTAAATACAACGTTGGCAATGGCAAAGGAGGAGCATCCTTTGCTATAAAATACAGAAAACTAAACTACACTTTAAGGGGATCAGAAGGAAAAGTAGTGATTTCAAAGGGCGAATTTTTGCCTGGAGAAACTATTTTTCCGACAGTCTGAACACATCAGTGAAACCCCTTTAAAAATCAAGCCATGCAACAGATCCAGCAAGTTAAGTGCTGGCACAAACACTAAATAAAATACAATCATATCACAGCACTGCCTTTCAAAGGCAGCAAGAGGTGATTAAGATAAGAAAGGTGAAGAATGCAGAGATTAAAGAAGGGCTGGAGGAGCCAGCAGGCATGTCTGCTGGAGCAGATCCAAGCAGATCACACATCCCAGTTATCTCCCATGTCATCTCCCCATCAGGTTGCTGGGGCACATCACAACCTGTCACACACCCCGGGCTCCCTCCCTGCACAAGCTCCACGTCTCTACATCAGCAGATTTGTCATCTTGGGAGCTGTTAACTCATCTCTGCTCCATCTCTGGCTGTGTCTGATGCTCACACAGCAAACTGCACAAGCTCAAGTCCTTGAAGCAACAGATTTTCCTTCCCACTGAGGCAGCACAAATGTGTTTGTTCCCTTGTACCTGCAACCAGCAAAAAGCCTGGCTGCACCAACAGTGCTGCATGTAAAACACACAGAAAGAGACCCAGCTGGGGGCCACGGGGGCTCCCTCCTCTCACTAACCATTTCTTTTACAGATTGGATGTTTCCAGCTGTGATACAGAAAGATATTAAAAGGGTTTCCCATCTCCTGGCCAACTGAGAGCTCTGGTTTGGGCATCTGACACAGAATGTGCACATGCAGGGAGACTTTTCAGTCAAGCACCAAGAGCCAGGTGTTTAAGGGTGTTTGGACTCCAATTCCCACCAATTTCATTACAAGTTAAATCATATTTAATTTAAGTTAAAGCCTGTCAGATCTCAGGGAGTGTTTGGAGAATGCTCTCAGGCATAGGGTGAGGTTGTTGGGGTGTCTGTGCAGGGCCAGGAGTTGGACTGGATGGTCCTCGTGGGTCCCCCCCAGCTCAGGATATTCTGTGATTCTCTGATTCTATATTTGGAAATAGAAATGTCTGTGAGGGTCTGAGCCAAATGACCTGCCTGAGGTCACAGGAGGCACATGGAAAGAGCCTGAACCTCAATTTGTCCCTCAGCAAACTTAACTAGTGACAGTCTTTCCTCCAGGTACGTCCTTGGGGACGCAGCAGGAGATGTTTCAAACACCAGCTGTGTCCCATTCCCAGTGGGATCCTGGCTGTGCCAGACCCTCCCATCTGTGGATGCATTTCCCACCCCAGTAATGAAGGAGGGCAGCACATCCTCCTCCCCAGATGAAAAACTGGGTTCATTTCAACTGCACAGACCCTGCCCCAGGGCTTTTGGGCCCCTGTTCCCCAGGGCAGGATGGAATCACAGCATGGTTGGGGTGGGAAGGGACCTTAAAGATCATCCCCCTGCCATGGGCAGGGACACTTTCTACTATCTGAGATTGCTCCAAAGCCCATCCAGTGGGTATGTGATGTGACCATGCCCCCAGTACCTCGTCCCAGGCTCTGGCACCGCAGGGACCTCATGGCAGCTCTCACAGATCAAGCTCTGGGGTCCCAAGTGCTGCTGCAACCCCTCCTTTTCCCCCCATGCCATCCCACAAACATGTCGGTGAGCAAACACCATAACCCAGCACCCCACAGGGCATGTCTGAAAACCTCCAGTGCCCAGAGCTCATCACTCCCTGGGCTGGGGAGAGAATTAACAGTGCTGGCAGTGGCTGCTGAACTCACCACAAAGCTTTGGGACACCCTTGGCTTTCCAAGAAATGTCTGGGAGAACAACTGCAAGCACTCCAAACTGTAGGTAAGTAGAGCTGAAGGGGCAGTTAGTGCTTTTAGCATTTCCCTGTGGGCATGGACAGGCCATTAACTTGTGGCTACGAATGAACTTCATGCTAAAATTGTGCTTAAGTGGAACCTGGGTCTTAAACCAAATCACCAGGCCAGTGAAACAAAGAGTGGGGCAGATTTGTGTAGGCAAGAAGGGGAGTTGTCAGCTGGTCACTAACAGGGTTCCCCAGGGCTCAGTCCTGTCCAACATCTTAATTAATGATCAGGACGAGGGAATCGAGGACACCCTCATTAAGGTCACACGTGACACCAAGGTAGGGTGGAGTGTTGATGTGCTGGAGGGTAGGAAGGCCCTGCAGAGGACCTGGACAGGCTGGATCCGTGGGCTGAGGACAGTGGTGGGAGGCTCAGTAAGGCAGGTCCTGCCCTTGGGGCACAACCAACCCATGGAATGCTCCAGTGGGGCAGAGGGGCTGGAAAGTGCCTGGTGGGAAAGGGGTGCTGGTCAAGCACAGCTGAACATGATCCCAGGTGTGCCCAGGTGGACAAGAAGGCCAAGGACACCTGGGCTGTGCCAGCCATGGGGTGTCACAGGACCAGGGCAGGGACTGTCCCTGTGCTGGCCCTGCTGAGACACCTCCAGCCCTGGGGACAGTTCTGGGCCCCTCAGACAAGAAGGACATTGAGGGGCTGGAGCGTGTGCAGGGAAGGGAACGGAGCTGGGAAGGGGCTGGAGCAGCAGGAGCAGCTGAGGGAGCTG
>JAYRBT010000051.1:9746609-9756805 GCA_036023395.1 Myiotriccus ornatus | reverse complement strand
CCTCAGTGTCCTCACACGGCTTCAAATCCAGGCCCTTCCCCATCCTCGTGGCCTCCTTTGGACACTCTCCAATGGCTTCAGATCTTTCCTAGATGTCCATGATTTCCAAATACATCCAATCCCAAATGTCTCTCACGGGTGACACAATAGCACACCACTGATCCAGACTGAAAATCACATAATTAAAGCACCTTTCTGGGCTTTTTGCATCCTTAGAAAGATGTTTCCAAGAGCTGCCTAATTAAATGGGCAGGATAAATGTAATGTTCCTCTGTAATTTTACCAACAGGGTTCTGTTTCTCCCCTCATTTATTAATATGCAAAAATAAAATACCACCCTTGTCACTATTTTCTGGTCACTGCAGTTGCATCTCATGAATCCTGTGTCGTCTCTGCATGACAAATGTGTTAGTGGCTTATTACTCATTCGTTGCCAATGACAGGGAATATTCAGATCATGATGCCAAGCAACTATCAAAACCAAAACTTATCTATCAGTTCCTCGTCAGCTGGCTGTAAACTAAATGTCACATTAATGTCTAAGCTTCCAGATGCTTCCTAAATGACTATCTTAAGCCTCATCTTTTAACTGTATTGTTTCTCTGAGAAGTATTTCCTTTATTCATTCTTTGATGGGCATCAGACTCAATTCCTGTGAACCTGCTGAGAATGATTTACAGGCAGCAGCCCTCAGGTGTCTTGAGCTCCCTCCTCCACTTCAGAAATTTAGGCTGAGAACTTCTAAAAGCAGGTGCTGAGTCTGCATAATTTGTATTATTCCTAATGGGGAATTAGGAAACCAGATCTGTCAGGTATACAATAAACGCTGAAGTGGCAATTTTTATCAAGTTGCTATCAAGTATATAAATAACACACAACATAATACAGTTGGTTTCTACTTCAGGAACATATATCACGGTGGTGGGACTGACAGGGAAAGAGCATCCCAGCTCCTGTGGGACACAGTTAACACAGCAGTCACACCCCATCACCTCTCACTTATCTCCACATCACCATTTCTTCAATCAAAAATTTCACCCAGCGAGGCTCTGCTCTTATAAAGAGCTATTTGATTTCAATAACCTGGATTTAGGTTTGGGCCCTTCTGCCTACAAACAGCCTTTCCCCACTCTCAGTTATTTACACTGTTATTTCTCTTATTCAGAGAATTTCTTAGCTTTTTAGTTAATATATTACCTACCTATTAAAATCTCAGTATTACTGGTCTGTGGGTGTAGTGCTATTACAAACTACTAACTGCTGATAGAACCACTTTTAATCTGCCTTATTTCCATATATAATTTCTGTGGTCAGTAGTTAGCTAAGTCTGTAATGTATTTGGAGGATGATAAGTGTTATAGAAGATAAGCATTATCTTATCCCTATGGGAAGCAAATCCACATATCTATAAAGTGGTTTAAGTTAATTAAGGGCCACTTTACAAGGGGGAGAGCAAGAGCTTGCAAAGGGCTGTTCAGTATCAGCCTCCGTGTCCATATGCAACCCTCCCAAAGTTAATTTCCTAATTGGATAAGCAGATGAGAGCACAATCAGGGAGCAGGAGGCTGCTGGCATGAGCTTGGTCCTGTCTCAGCATGTGCAAATCATTCCACGTGCAAAAGCACAGATGCAGGTTTCTCTAAAAACTGAATACAGGCTTATTTCACCACCAAGGAATGTGAAGTTCCTCTTCAACTTTTAACAGTTGGTAAAAGCAGCAGTTTACTCTGTGCATTTCTTTAGGGAAAGAGCTTTCTCTGCTCCCCCCTTTCCTGACCAGCTTCACTTCAGCATTTCTTCATCACTAGTCTCTTTTCACAACAATTTGCAAATGGCTCTTATTGTCCCTGATCTTTTATAACATCAAGTTGGAGCAGCCTGCTCTAGTGGAAGGTGCCCCTGACCATGGTAGGGTTGGATGGTCTCTAAGGTCCCTTCCAACACAAACCATTCCGTGATTCCATGGCCTGCTATGAATTTACAAAGAAAAATTTAACAGAAGAGCTCAGGGTAAGTCAGCAATGCTCTTTCACAGTGTTTTCATGCCTGACCAATATTTGGCTTGAAGTAAAGACATACTATTTTCCACACTATTCAGATGCCACATTATCCCTGTCTCGCTGACAAAACTCAGCTGCTGTTGTGCACCCGCCAAAAAGCACCAGTGAGGGAATTTAGAGCCTTCACTCTCCTCAGAGGCTTTAATCCAGAGCCAGACCCCCTGAACGTGCACAAGCAGATGCTTGTCCCAGCCCAGCTGGGTGGAAGGTTGCTCAGGTAACCAGGGACCAGCAGAAAATCAGCTGCCATCTGCTCAAGGTGATACAGGCTATGTCCTCCCCACACCCAGGCCAAGGGTTTGTTTAGAATTCACTCCCTCCTGCACTTCTTGTTCTCAAACTGGCAGTTTTAATGACTGAAGTATTTATATATTGACCTCAAGAGCTTCTGGTGCCCAGGGTTTAGAAGAGGGGATTGCAGGATCAGATGCAGATGGAGAAGGAGAGAGCACAACACACAAAATCAGACGCAGGCTCTTTGCTCCTGCCTGGGATGAACACTCAGCACTGGGGCAGCCCCAGAGCAGGGCACACATAAGGAAACCTGCTGATGGACCCTGCACATGCCCCCCAGCAGGGTGTCCAACTTCCCAAAGCTCCTCCTGCCCAGAGCATCCCCAGCCTCATCCTCTCTCCTCCTGGCTGGGGGGTAAACACACCCTGCCTGCTGTGAACATCTCCCACACCAGGGTGGGATCCAGGACACCTTCAGGAGCACAAAGGGAGGTGGAGGAGGGTAATGCAAGAGCTCAAGGAAGATGAAACAGCCACTCAAAAGCTACCTGGGCAATTCCCCATGGGAGGAAGGGAAAGGAGCCACTTCTCACCATGCAACAGGCACGGGACCCATCCCACTGAGGGGTCTCACAGTGAGCAGTGTCTCTGTACACTGTTCCATGGCACAAACATCAGCTTTCCTCCAGCCATGGCACTCCTACAGGCCAGTCTGATGCTAGAAAGCTGGCCCACCTCTGGTGTCTCAGTTTCTCAAACACCTCATGGTCACTAATGGGTTCCTACATGACCCCAGAGGAATGGGAATGGATCGAGGCAGACCCTGAGATGAGCTCAGTTGGGCAGAGCATGGTGCCAGTAACACCAAGGGCGTGGGTTTGATCCCCATATGGGCCATTCACTCACTGATCCTTGTGGGTCCCTTCCAACTCAGACTACTCTGTAATTCTGTGACTCTGCCCAGCACTTCCCAGGAAGCCCATGGCTCCTGCCAAAGCTGGATGCTCTCTCCTGAGCTTCTATTCCCTCCAGCTCCTCACTCCCTACCCAGTCACATAAGCACAGAAACGCTCTCTTTGTAAGCACAAACTGAAAAGTTCATTTGTGTGAATCTCCATAAAGTTGGAGATAACCTGGACCACAATTTGTGCTTATGTAAATGTCAGCACACAGGAAAATAGGTTTGGATCAAAGAGACAAGCTGTAGTTAATACCCAAAGTAAAATACACACTTTCCTTTCTGCCCTTCATTAGCTTTCTCTAAACATCTGCTGAACAAGAGAATTCCAGCCATAAAAGTGACTCCAGAAATTAAAAATCCTCTCAATTCCAAGATCAGTGCCTCCACATACAAAGCCCTCCATTTCAAAGGGCACCCTCATCCTTCTGTGTGTGGGAGCCATCTGATTAGAGAGAGCAAAAAGCAACAGAACAGCAAAAAGCAAACCCCACACAACCCGTGCAATGAATTAGGGAGCAATAACAAACTTCTAGAATGAACAAAGCACACACACAATCATGCCACAAGAGGACTAAATAGACAATTTGGGGCAAACCCAAGTCTTTTCATGGGTACTTTATGAATTAGAATGAGGAGAAAACTGCACTTGGCCAGTGCCTGCTGTGGTGACTCCCCGATCCTGTGGAGCGTTCCCGGGGTGCTCTTTCAACCCCCGAGCGAAACAAGTGGCTGACACAACGCAGGTTTGTGCACTGCTGCCCAAGGTAACTCCAAATCCCTGTGAGACCAGCCAAGTGCATCACCAGGGGAGGGAGGAGGCATTGTGGGAGGCACGTCTGGGACAGCTCTTCTCGCACAGAGAGGAGCGAGAGGCAGCCTGGTGTTATTTCCAGGATGGCCCACCAGAGAAATGTCATTCAAAAAGAGTGACTGTGACAAATCCTTCCTTTACCAGGCCCAAGGCAGTGTTGTTTAGGTTGTTTTCATGGCCAATGTTTACAGAGATAAATAAATACACACACATAAAACATGAGGGTTTGCTGCACCACAGAGGGCTGTTATTTCCAATATGCTTTACACTACATGACTCACAAACCAAACTCACAGCAATGGTATGATCAGATTGCTCATTTAATCTTTACAGAATGGAGCTTTTTAGGAGATTCAGTTTTTCAAAGATGGCTTCAACTCCCACTGAAACCCAGCCAAGTCCTATAATGCAGAAGAAATCCATAGCTGGCTGCACCCAAACTGGGGGGTAGTTTCTCTCTTCGGCCAAACGCTTCCTGATGCTTCCCAAGGCACAGACTTTCCACATGCTGCACTACAGGACACCTATATTTTATGATTTTGTGCTAAACCACGGGTCAGATTTACAGTGAAGTATGACCTTACACAACCTCTGGATGGATTGTTCTGCAGGGGCTTGGCCAAGAGCTCAGGTGGGGTTGGTGAGGCACCAGCACACAACTGCCCGGCCAAAAATCAAAGAGGAGGAGTGAACTCATGTTTGCACACTCCAGTGGGGCAGCAGCTTTAGGTTTTCCTCAAGTGCCCAAGAGGCATGATGATCCAGGCACAGAAAATTCCTGGTGGGGGAGCCGGACAAGCCACTCCCAGGGGCTGTCCCAACACACCCCACTGCTCCCTTCCAGTGGTGATGGGGGTTCACCTGGCCCCCACATCTTGCTCTAAACCCCTGTCCTGCTGAAGCACAACACACAGACATCACTCAGAGAACTGGGCACATTGTGCTCCTCTCAAAACCACATGTACCAAAGATACACTTGACCCAAAGTTACATAAGCACTGTGCCAGAGCTTTTTTTTAGCCAGACTGATCAGTGCTGCTATAAATCACCCCAGGATGCAGAGGCCAGACAAGATGTCACATTCATGTGCTCAGCTTTCTGCCTGCCCTAGGAAAACGTTTGTGATATGGGCAGATCTCTATTCCCTCTCTGCCTCCCCTGGTCTGTAGGTGCATCGCTGCTCCTCAGCACTGAGCAGGCTCCAGTGCAACGCCGAAACGTGCTCCCAGTGCCCAGAGCAGCCTGTGGACAGCACAGAGCTGTCCTGAGCTCCTCTCACAACCCCAGCCAGCTCCAAGAGCAGCCCCCAGAGCACAGCAGAGCAGGCAGCCACCGAGGAAGGGCAATGTCTTAGCACTTCAGCTCTCCCCGCGTATTTGTGGGAATGGCAGATTGCATCACGATTACTTGTCCTGGTGTGAGGGCTCCTGTCTTGTAGCTATTGCCTCTTTTTAAATAACTGCCTAAATCTCCCCAGAAACCTCTGCCCTAGCAAATCCCAGGAGCAGGCAGTTTGATTATAAATAACGTGCAGCTTTCTACCTCATTCCTTGTTATTCTTACACTTCACCACGTTTGTCACCCGATGGTGCTGCTCCAACATCTCGTGGTGCCGGGCACAGGCAGGACGGGTTCCTTGTGCAAGTGCCTAAGGCAGGAATATAAATAACACTTTCCTTCCTCTCACTGTGTCCAGTGCCATCCCCAAAGCCCAGACAGTGACTGGGCCAAAGCTGGGCACAGGGAAGGGCACTGCCAACTGGCACGGGGAGGGCACGCTGCATTCCTGCGCCTGCCTCACCTCCCCGGCGCAGAAGTCAGAGCAGCACGAGCTCGGGTTCAGCACTCAGGGCACACCAGCTCCCGGATCAACACGGCTCAGAATCAGACATCAGCTTCATATTCAAAACTCAGAGAGGGAATCACCCTGACACGGCCAAAAAAGCATTAACTCTGCTAATTCCGACAGATCAAAACCTGCAGGTGTTAAAGCTACAGAGACTGGAAGCAATAAACAGGACTCTTGGTTGAGAGAACAACCCCAGCTGGGAACCTGTGGGGAACAACTTGAAAAAAAATCAGCTTCCACAGTGAGTGTTTTAATTAGATACCTCAGCCAGACTTCTTACGTCTTTACAACGTGTTTCTCTATCCTGCACAGCATCTTTAAAACTCCCTTTTGACATCTCAGAACTACTGAACCTGGTGAGATTTTAATAGAAATCCCTTTGCTGTGCTATAAAGAGAAGCATTACTTGAGATTTTAATTAGCAGTCGTCAGCGCTGAGCCATAGGAAATAGTGAACAGTTTGCTTAACTTCGTAGAGAAAGTGCCTTTGCTTTCTGACCTTCTGCACTCCAATGATGCAACACACTTGAGCCATTTAAAAACTCCTTTCCAAAAACCCAACTCTGGAGGAGTAAAAGCCATTCCCTCAATCAATACACACTGCACTGCTCCAGCCCATGTTCACCCGCTGCACACCCTGCTCGTTTGATGCAGAAATCGTGCGTCTGTCATCCCCTGACCGCTGCTAAAAATCTCAAAGGCAGCATTCTGTTATTACGATTTCCTCCCATCCTGTGCAAGGTACTTTGGGCTTCTAAACACACGGGGAACTTGGAAATCGGGTGCTAAATTGATTCAGACCCCGTCTGCACAGTAACATACAGAAAAGCATGGGTCTGGCATGCAAACTTCAAGCGAGCCGGGCACCTGCTCTGAGCTCCGATTCACCACCCACGACCGTTCCCGAAAGGCATTTAAAGCAGAACTATTCCTACCATTCAGCTGCCTGTAGACTATGTCTTCTAGGAGCGAGAGCCTCTTCAGCACCGCATCCTGGATGGAGCTGCCGCCGTGGGCTGTCGAGTTGGCCACTTCTGCCCTGGGATGGATGTCATGGAAGGAGTCTCCGCTCTTGGCCGTGATGGGTCTGCACTTGGCCAGGAAGAGGACGAAACCAGCCACGGCGATGAGGTTCAACACCAGCAGGACTTTGACTCTCCTCAGAGAAGCCATCAAACTTCCCGAGGGGCCCCGCCAGCCGCAGGGCTACGGGAGCGGGCCCCGCTGCGCGCACATCGCGGGGCCGGGGACGAGCCGTGGGGCGAGCGCGGGGAGCGAGGGGCTGGCGGAGCGGCGGGGCTGGCGGAGCGGCGGGGGTTGGGGGAGCAGCGGGGCTGGGGGAGCAGCGGGGCTGGGGGAGCAGAGGGGTTTGGGGGAGCAGCGGGGCTGGCTAGCGAGGAGCAGCACCGCTCGCCCAGGCTGAGCAGCGGAGCCCGCCCCGGACTATGGCCCCGCAGAGGAGGCGCGGCCGGGGCCGCCCGCCCCGCTCCGCCCGCCGCGCCGCCGCCACTTCATGCCCCGCGCTGGGCGCCCGCGCCGGGGCTGCGGGGCGGCCGCGGGGCCGCCGAGCGCTGCGGCAGCACCGGCATCACCGCCGAGCCTCTCCCGCCGCCTGCTTCCTCTCCTCCTGCCTCCCGAGCCTGCCTCCTCTCCTGCCTCCTCCGTCCCCCGCCTCCGCCGCGGGGCGGGCTCGGGGCCGCTGCTGCGCTGCGCGCTCGGGGCATCCCCCGCCGCCCGCACCGGGGGGAGCGCGGGACTCCCGCCCCTGCCGGGCGAGGGGAGGGGGAGAAGGAGAGGGATGAAGAGCCCCCGCCCCCGCGCGGGGCCCGCGGCTGCGGCTCAGCCCCGCACGGCCCGCGATGGAGGCCCGAGCCCGGCCCGGGGGCCGCCCCCGCTTCCCCGCGGCTCGTCCGGGCATCGGCATCGCCCCCGCGGTGGGTGCGGGGCTCCAGCGGGTCAGGCGGAGCCGGTGGGGGTAACGCGCTCGGGCTCGTCCGTGTCACTGAAAGTTTGAGCCCCCCAGGCCGGTGCGGGGTCCTCTCCCGAACTCTGCACCCCGGCTTTAATGCATGGAAGTCCTACCCTCTCCCTTGGAGCCTTATCCTCCCCCTTGGCCCCTTGGAGCCTCACCCTCCCCCTTGGAGCCTCATCCTCCCCCTTGGCCCCCCGGCCTCCTCTAACAGGCAGGGAATCACGACAGGAGCATCCCGCTCCCCAAACGCTCCGTGTCGGCGCCAGGGAACGGCTTTGGAGCTGTCCCCGCCGCGGTGAGCGGGGATCGGCTCTGCCTCAAACACCAACACGAGGTGGAGTGATGAAAACATCATACGCGAGAATTCACATCCATTAATGCCAGAATGCTGACTATTCTCCTGAGAGCACAGCCCCCACTCAACAACCCCATCAACCCCGCTGTTCGCAGCTCTATCCACGTGCCACAGTTAACCCCGCTTTTCAGAGAGATGACACCAACACGGATTAAAAGTTGAAGCAACCTTGAGTCATTGTATCCTACAAGGCAACTTTTGAAAAGGTAAGAACAACCCCGCTCACCCCCGAGCCGTAATTAAAAACAACAACAACAAAAAATTGAAACAAAAAAATCAATGCTATGGAAACAAACCTAAAATTGCTTTGGAGGATTTGGAGTTTTAATTTAGTCCTAGCTGCACATGAAATCTTTTATGGCTTCTGCATTCAGAGCCAGGACCCTGCTACAAACCTGGAGAAGAGTGACAGGCACATAACTCATTGTCAGACCCTAAAACACCGTGGTCAGTCCATCATCCACACTCAGCTTCATTATTCTGCTAAGAGGGTGAAACGATGTGAATAATTTGGGTGACATGAAGCTGGAAATACCTTACAAATTGCTGAAAAGCAGCTTTTGGCTGGCACTGAGGGGAAGCTTAGCCCAACACCTGCAGCTCTGGGGGTTCTTCGGGGGCGTTTTGGCACAAGTTTTGTTTCCAGAGCTGACAACTGGGATGTTTTCTCTAGATCAATAAAAGCACTTTTTATTAAACAAATAAACAAACACCACCTCAGCTTTGCAGAGCAGTTTACCAAAAAGGGAAACCACATGGCCTGAACTGTCAGGAGCAGAAATATTTGTGCAAACTGAAAAGTGCCTGCTGCTTATTCTGAAGCAGCCTGGGCTAGAGACCCATTCCTGTTGTCCTTCATTACCCAGTGCTCCCACTGAAGTCAGGTTGGTGCATTGCACAGAAACAGCAAGATCTATTTTAATTATAAAATAGTCGGGAAAAGGTGGATTTAAAGACATTTGGCACATGGCTGTTCCATATGATCCTAATGCAAAAAAAAAAAATAATACTCTTAGGATCTTAAATAGATTTTGAAGCAGCTCCTTGCTGAAGGACAAGGCAAGTATTTGGCCCCCACTTTCCCCAAGAAAGGAGCAGAACTAAGTCCCCAAAGGAAGCAGGGAGGGAGGCAGGGAGAAAGCCACATCTTTCCTTAGGGTGACAGCCACAGGACACCCGGCACTGTGAGTGTCTGTGGGCCCGGGAAGGGCAGCGTGGCAGGAGAAAAGGAATAGGCACGAGAAATGCAAGCAAAAAATATGCTGTGTGGGAAATACGATGAGAGCTAAAAATTCGGAGTGCACATCAACAGCCCCCTGCCCTGTCTGGGAGGATTAAGGTCAAACCCCTCCCCAGGTACCTGCTGCTGTTGCTGCTTTTCCTTCTGTTAAGGGAGAACCAAACAGCTCCCCTAAAGCAACATGGGGGAGAGCAGAGTACTTCACACAATACACATCAAAAAGGTTGGAAAAGACCTCCAAGGTCACCAGCCCAGCCCCGCCCCCATGTTCACCCCTAAACGAGCCCTCAAGTGCTTCATCCACACCTTTCCAAACACTTCCAGCGATGGGGACTCCACCACTGCCCTGGGCAGCTGTGCCACTGCTCAACAATCCTTCCAGAGAAGACAGTTTTCCAAATATCCCACCTGAAACTCCCCTGGCACATGATGATGGACACCAACAGGATGAGGCTGAAGGAGCCCAGACAAAGTTGTGCTTTGTGGCAGTGAAGTCCTGAGAGCAGCTCCCCCCCGAACTTCCTTTGAGCTTTGCACCACCCCGAGACCGAATTAAACTTCAAACTTCAGTTTGCTACAAACATGGAAAGGTTCATCAAGACCCCACTCCCTAAATCAGGGTTCAACCAAGGACTAGCTCAGCCTCCACCGGAGGGTCTGGGCTTTTTTTCTTTTTTTGTTTTTTTTTTTTTTTTTTTTTTTTTTAGATTTTTT
>JAYRBT010000051.1:9669035-9728418 GCA_036023395.1 Myiotriccus ornatus | reverse complement strand
CTTGGGGCTGGGCCTGTGCAGGGCTGAGGGTTGGACTGGATGGTCCTTGGGGGTCCCTCCCAGCTCAGCACATTCTGTGATTCTGTCTCCCCAGGCCCGAGGTGCAGCTCTGTTCCACTCCCTGCTCCAGCCCACACCTTCCTCACTCGGAGTCTCTCCTGAGAGTCCCTGGGAAGCAGCCAATGCCTCAATACATGGGATCCATGGACTCCAAGAAGCCCTTGTGCAGAGATGAGTGTCACTGAGATGTGCTCACCTTACCCCCCAGCTCCTTTGGGAGCCCCTCCCTCACCCCAACACCAGCCTGTCCCTCCAGAGATCTGGGGGGCCTCTCTCTGGTCCCTCATACAGGCCCCACTTCCCTCTGTTTTCCAGATCCAAGACCTTTGGCACTCCAGTAGTCCCAGTCCAGAACCAGTACCAACGTGGAGACAAGCATGGCCATGCCAAGCCCTGATGTCCCAGGAGTCCTCTCTTCCCTCAGCAGCTCTGTCCTGACAAAGGGTCTCTCTGAGGAACAGTGCCAGGCAAGACACCATCATATAAAATCACACATATTTATATATTATCATATAAAGAAAGCCAGATTTATTACATTAAATTTATTAAATCCTTCACTTGTCACACAGTTGCTCTTACAACTCAACCAACGAGTCTGTATTTTTGCCCTCCAATCTTTCCCAGGTTTCCCTTGTATTCCTGTGCTTTTGCACCACGTCATTACCCAGAGTGGCCACTTGCTGTTAAACAGATGCTGCTGTTTCCACCTGCAGGAGAACTGACCTCTAGATGTGGGTGTGCTTTGTTTTTAAAGCATTTCTTTCCTTTTGAACAGAAATCACCAAATTAAAGGAAGGAATTTCTTACCTTACAACCCTTTTTCAGAGTATAATAGAGCACAAAAACATAAATCAAAGTATGCTTAAACACCTTTTCCAAATGAAGTAAAAACCCATCTATCTTACCAGCAACTGAGAGCTCTTCCTACACACTATGAACACAGCAGATGTTAAAAAGCTGTTTAATCTTCTTCAGAGCACTTTGGGTAAAATGCTGTGACTTTCAAATATGTACAAAGAGGGTCAGAAAACTCAAATACCTTGAAACAGTTTTGCTCAGGGGCCAGTGGGATCTGAAGTGACCTCTGTAATTTCTCAAGTTCCCAAACTTCATCATTGTCAAGGCCTCTTTCCTTTTTGATGTTTTAACTATGCACAAGGGGGGTGTTGCCTTCAGTGTCCCGAAACCCTTCAAGCAGTTTTGATTTATTTCCTTGCAAGGTGAGTGTACCTGAGGCTGGAGTTAATGACTGCAGATCCACTGCACTGCAGATTTACCAGAATCACTTTTCCAGCCCCATCACAAGGATGGTTTTGCAGTTTCTCCTGGATGCTGGAGAAGAAATGATGCAGCGAGTCAAAGCACACAGGTGTTTCAGGAAAGTTACTGTTCTTACAAAGCTTCCTCTTGCTTCACAAAAGGATCTTGAGTCTTTACACTGGAGTGTCCCCACGGACACTGCCAGGGTCTGCACCAAGTCCTCCAGGAGGATCCCTTTCGAAAGCAACCCCCTTCTGCTGCTGCTGCTCAGGGCTCTCACAAACCCCAAAGGAGGTTTGTAGCAGGGTCTACAAACTACAGCTGTTGTTTTCACAGGCCTGTCATCTCTCCCAGCAGGATGCAGGGCTTTCAGGATTTATTACTCTCATCCTGGATAGCATTAGACCATTTTCCATAAGCACATACACAATTTACTTCTAATGTATGGCACAGATGCATTCTTTGATGCAGTTTAGTGCATTTCTGGCACACCAAAAAAAAATAGATAAAAATAAAAATCAATGTTACATCCAATTTCAATTCAGTCATTGATCCAAAGAAATGAAAACTTCCTGTATTTATTCCTGCACTTTCACTTCAAAACCACCAAGGCTTCTTCTGGGGTGTTTTTGAAAGGGAGGATTTACCCCCTGTCTGATCCTCTCTAATATGATATTGTTGCTTCACTTGCAAGAATCAGATCAGTAAAATATTCTGCATAGGAGGTGAAACAAAGCAGTGGAGGGTGACTGAGGTGTAGGAAGAGTTACTGGCAGTGGAGATGCCTTGTGAGCCATCAGTGAGAGGCAGGGCTGCATTTCACCACCAGAGTGCCAGACAGTGCTTGGGAGGTGAACACCACCTTTAATTACAGATTTATCAGCCCCCACTGCTACAGTCTGAGGGCATTATTATTATTATTATTATTATTATCTCTCACACTTTCTTCAGTCAGCCCTTCACTGGCTGCCTCACTCAAGCCAATGAAGTATCAGTGCCCTGCTCTCCCAGAAGTTACAATTCATTATTTTTAGCATCAAAAAGGGGAATCATGTGGTGCATTTGACAGCTTACTCATTTATGTCAGTTTAAATGATTTACTAGAGCCAGGCCCAAAAGCTCAGTTTTGTGAAAAAAAACGTATTTGTTTCCCTACATCTGCTCAGGAAAGCACTAACATGGGGATTGTTGTTGCTGTCAGCTCCTGGAAGGAATATTTCAGGAGACATGAAAGCAGCTGCCTTTCAGGACCCATCTCCTATTCAGCTGGCTCCTCCTTGTGATCTGTCAGCACCTCACTAAAATTAATTCCAAAGAGTGCACAGAGACCTATTGCACTAATTGGCAATTAAACAGGGAAATAGGGTAGAGTCTGCCAGACTATTAAATCCAGACCCACTCCAAAGCCAAGGCAGGTTAATAATGGCTCTTATGTTTGACTTTTCCTGATGTCTCCAGTTTGCAACTTGAACAGGAAAAATCTTCTCCCAACATCTTCACAATCAAAGAAACAATCCAGTCAATCTTTTATCCTTGCTTCTGCCCCAACTTCCAAAATCCAGCAGACAGCTCTGGGACTGTAGGGCAGTGCTCACCAGCTGATGTCACATACCCAAAATAGTTCACCTCAATCAAGAGAGCACAGAATGCTTTGAGCTGAGAAAGGCAGTGCATGTATAGCTCTCCAGTGAAACCATGACCAATTGTACCTTTATTTACATTAAAGGGTGCCCCAGTGGTGCTCAGGTGATGCTTACTGGCACTGCTGGAGCTTTTTGAGCAGCAGAGCCCTTCCCAAGGCCGAGGAGGTAAAGAGGTTATTCCTGTAGTGCTGCACCATCTGCTTTGATGTGGGTTTGTACTGGCACTGAGAGCAGAGTTAAAAGTGTTGAACATTTCATAAATGTAACCAATGATGGGCTGCAGTGTCCTGAAGTTGGAGTATCCATGACAACTCTCCGCTGTGCCAAGGGACTTTCAGTCAAATCCTGGGAAAGCCACTTAAAGCCTGCTGTTGTAAGATGCAGCGGGATCCTGGGGGGATTTTTCCCTCAGCCCCCGAAGACTTCACTGCCTCCAGGTGTAATGGGAGACAACACCCACAGCCTGGGGTTCCTCAGTCTTAGCTGCCCCCAAGAGTAGTTACAGCTTAAAAAAAAATCTACCTACAAAATTGTTCCCTGAAAGACCCACTTGGATTCAAAACTAAACAAACAAACAAAGCCAAAAAAACAAACCAAACAAACAAAAAACCCACAAACCCCACTTTGATCTGTTTCCATCGTAACTAAAGAGTTCAACCAGTACAGAGCCCCAGGGCACATAAACACTTTGGTTATCCCCTGGCACATCCCACCTAAGCCCACCGATCCCCACACCCCCAGTGCCCTTCAGAAACCCTCATTGTTCCAGCAATGGGAACAGAGGGGAGTGGCAGAGCTGCTGGATTTTACTCATCCTCTCCCTGAAGGATTCCTCTTTATTCTGTCTCATGATGAGCATTTAGGGGCATATTTGAAAGCACTTCCCTTGCAAACCCTCGGTGACACAACCACAGGTCAGATCACAGCTCCACAACTTTGATCCATTAATCCATCACTAATTCTGTTTTCCAGAGTGATCTCACAGCACAAGCCTCTGCCCCAGCCAACTCCAGCTGCTGTTGCTGCTTGTTCCTCTCAAAGAATGAACAGAAGTGGCCTCTTCCCCTCCCATTTCCCAAGAGGGAAGATGAAAGTGGAGCACACACAGCCCAATTCTCTTTCTGTGATTAATTGATTTGACCACATACATTATTCATGAGTCTTTCACTTTCTAATTGTAAAATCCAACCCTTCTGGGGGATTGTCAGCTGTCTTGGGGGCTGTCTTGCTGTTCAAGATTCCCAGTTTCCAAGCCCCAACTCACCACTGAAGTACTAAATCCAACACCTACAAGTGCCAATGAAGCCTATGGGTGGAACCAAGTACTGACATCCCTAAATGTAGACATTGCTCAGGTGCTCTGAGATTGGGGCAGGGTATTCAGTGCATTAGAAATCCAAGTTTTCAAGGATGTTACTAAAAGGCTCCTGACAGCTCCAGGTGCCACTGGCCCCATCCTCACTGTGTGCCTTGCACACAAGAGGGGACAGTCGGGGAGTGTCCAGCTCTGCTCCCCTGGCAGCCAGCACAGCTCCTTCCCTGCGACCAGGGGGTTCATCCTGGAGACACGGCCTGTCATTTTGGTAAAGAATCTGACAGAAACCTCACAGATGGGTCAGGCTGGAAGGGACCCCAGTGGGTCACTGGTCCCACCTCCCTGCTCAGGCAGGGCCAGCCCAGAGCACAGGGCACAGGATTGTATCCAGAGGGCTCTGGAATATCCCCAGGGAGGAGACTCCAGCCCCTCCCTGGCAGCCTGTTCAGAGCTGGGTCACTGCCCAGGGAAGAAGTTCTTCCTCATGTCCAGCTGGAGCTTCCTGGGCATCAGTTCTGCCCGTTCCTCTTGTGCCATTGCTGGGCCCCCCCAGCAGAGCCTGGTCCATCCTCTGCCCCCTCCCTGCAGCCCCTGGCACACCCTGGGGAGGGCCCCTCTCAGTGTGTGCTCTCTGACATTTTCCTCCATCTTCAAGGAACTCACCAACCTCTCCCACACCCATCTGCCCAGCAAGCCATACTTCACCCAGGCTGTCACATCCCAAAGTGCCTGTGCCTTGCCACCCCCTCTGGGACTCTTTTCCTTGCTCCTCCTAAAACCCAACTACAACCAGTTTTTGCACCTGGGATGTCTTTTATTATGCACTGTGACCATCATGCAAGTTCTCCAGAGCATCCTCCTCTAGTCCATGGGAGTCTTCTCTTCTGGGGCAAAGACAACAGTTTTGCAGGTGGGTGGACCTTGGGAACAAGCCAGGACAGACTGTGACTCAGCTCAATCAACCAAATATAAAAATAACATCTGCACCCATTCTCCATGGGTTTTGTAACAGAGCTTCCAACCCTTGAATCCCAGAGCACATTCCCTTCACACTCTCTAGCCAGGACACACACACACTGCTGTTACAAGGAACAGTCTCAGATTCTCAAAGCCAAGTATTCTATTAATTTGAATTGGGACTAGTTCAGTTAAATTGATTTTTTTAATGCGTTTATCCTCTACAGACTTTTTTTTTCTTCTTAAATGCTGATTTGCTGAAACTGTGCCTATCCAATACTCATTACTGAAATGCATGGAAAGCTGCCAAAAGAAGCGATGCCTTCTGGACTAAACAAGGGATTTATTACTGAGAAACCACAGCAGAGGGTAAAAATCCATCACAAACTTATTGATTTAAACTGATTGTAAGTAATCACACACAATTTATATTAAGTGAAACATACTGCCATCTAATTCAGAGTAAGTGAATGGAATGTTACTGCTCTGAATTCTCTTTAAACTCAAACTCTAATTGATATCCAAATGGAAATAATTGAGACTTTCAGAAAACAGGAATAAGATATTTTGTTATCTTGGTTTATTATGTATTGATAGGTCATTTTTACCTATTTAAGAACAGTTAGACAGTAATTATAGTATTATATTTCAGCAGAGACTTACATGTAAGCCTGAGGGCAAGTTAAATAGAATTGGACAGGTACTGTGCCTACAGTGTGGAGAAAAGGATTGGATGTGTGGGATGCAATTTAAATAACTTTATACTGCTCCTAATACAGAAGCCTCAAACTTTGCCTCCCTTCCACCCCAAATATGATGAAATAAAGTTGTTCATGTCACTAAAACATGCTTCTCTCACCTCCAGAAGAAGCATTTTAAGATAAAAATTATCGCTGTGGCATCAAACCTTCCCTCCAAGATCCCATTCAGGGAATTGTGCTTGTCAGTCTCCTCTGGTATGTCACAGAGACATACCCAACCCTCAGCAGTACTAGTCAGCCCTGTAGCCAATTTTATTTCTAAATAAATGTTTGAAGGTATTTGCTGTTCTTTTAAACTGTCAGTGTGTAAACACTGGGCAGGAATTGAAAAAGTAAAAATTCAATCTTGATCAGAATGTTCTCTCCTATACTCAGAAATTCACCTATTAATATTTACAGATGTTAAGAACATATTACCCTTTATTAATAAAATCAATTTCTTGCAGGAACACAGAATGTGCCACCACTTTCAGCAGCCCATTGGCCCCTTGAAGCTTCAAAGAGCAGGAGCCCACCTCAGACCTCTCCCTATGGAATCTCCTCTCAGGTCATTTTTAGTTACAAACTGACGTACCATTTCTCAACAGGAGCATTTCTGAGCCAAATCACGACATGATCAACATCCAAGACTGACTGGAAACATTTCTGGTGCAGGTTGGGTTCAGCCACCCATTTGCAGGAAGGTGCATTTCAAGGTAACGTGATGTCAAAAGCATAAATAAGGTTTATTTATGTTTTCTTTATTTATTGCTGACTTTTACTACTTTATTTCTGATGGCCTTCTGACACTGAAATGTTTTAAGTACTGCTCTAATCCACGTTGCACTCATGAGTTTGAATCCAATCCTGTAACGAGCTGGTCTAAGTGCAACAGTTGCCCATGACCAGCCTCATTACAACTCAATTAAGTCCATTTGCAGAGTGCATGGCAGGACTGGGCCCTCAGGAATTTCTTATGTTCCTGGAGCTTATTAAATTGCTGGGTATCTTCAACAAGGCACCAGCTCTGCATCCAAATCATCATTTATTCCTATTTGCCTGGTTAGCACCAGCCACCTGTTCCCTCTTATTTTTGCACAACTAGACACTTCCATTCCTATAAAACTTGCCCCATTTTTATAACAATCTGGCTTTTAACACCAATCCCCTGAGCAAACACTGCAAAACTCTCTCTGCCTTTCAGCTGCTCTGAGATGAAGTAATAGCCCACTGTCATGGACAATGCTAAGTTGTACCAGAGGACATCCATGCTCCTCAGGTACTTGCCAAGCATGACTTCAGTTCTACAGAAGCTATTATGAGAAATAAAACCTAATTTGCAAGCTCTGTTTTTTAAAACCAATTTATCCACTGCACAGCAACCTGTTCAGCAGAGACTTTTTCCTGTCTTGTGATGTGGATGCTGCCAGGCCATAGCAAGCCTGTTTCCACACAATTCAGAAACACCGACTGACCTTTCCGCCCAAAAGTAGATCCACTGGCTCCAGGTAGCAGAGATGGTCTGATGTGCTTGCTTGTCTTGCAAAGCATTTACTTCATAAAACCAAACAAGTGGTATGTTACTGAATCACAGAATACCTCCAGTTTTAAGGAACCCACAAGGATCTATTAATAAATAGAAGTAAAACTTCAGACAGAGATAAACTGTCACAACGGAAAGAAGTGAAAAAGGTTTATTTTCTCAAGGAATAGCTAAGGTTGAGCAGTACAACCAGCAATTTTTCTGCTGTGTTTCCCCCTCCCCTCTCAGCAGTGGTTCTGAAGCACATAACCAAATTCTCAGTCAATGTAATGTCAAATAGCACAAAAAACCCCACTCCCTCACAATCAAATCTTCCTTTGGTATCCTCATGACAGCATTCCCACCCCTCGTGTTTACACCCTGTTAGTTCCTGATGGTTGTCCTCTCCTTGCTTTGGATCTCAGAAAAGTGAAATGTTGTTATTGAAAGAGAAATTCATCGGTGTGATGAGTAGTTATCTGGCACTGAAGCTGTCAAACCATGAAACTGTCTTACAACTGCCATAGAAAAATGAAAATATTCTTTAAAACTGTGACAACTGCAAAGTGAGACAGAAAATGAAGCTGCCTACGCCTGGACACTGCTCTCCCCTGTGTGAGCGCATCAGCCTCTGCTCTGGACTGCACAGCAGGTTTCATGGAATCACAGAATCCTCTGAGTTGGAAGGGACCCACAAAGATCATCCAGTCCAACTCTCCCATGACTGACCTGCAGAGGGATCAAACCCACAACCTTGGTGTTGTTATCACCATGCTGTAACCAAGGCAGATAATTTTGCTTCCTATTTCCCCTGTGCCAAAATAAGGCATTGCTGCAGTCCTGTTTTGGAGGAAATGGGAGAACTGCTGGGATCCCAAGGGCAAGAAGCTCCTTGCAAAGGATCAGTGGCTGATGGAGCCTCACCACGCTCAGAGGCATCCAAAGACAAGCAAAGGCAGCTCAGGCTGGAGGAAATCTCAGCTCACTTGAGGAGAAGCTGGGGAAAACCCCTGGCCAGTGCAGAGCACCATTCCAGCCTTTCAGAGAATGCAGTCTAAGAAAGATGGACATGAAGCTCCAAACTCTGCAGAGTCCTGAACTTGCACCCTGACTGTCACCCAGCAAAGCACTTTGCTGTCCACGGAGGATCACAAAGATTCTGTTTGCCACAGTTCCTGAAAAGTTGCGCATTTCAGTGAATCAGACTTTGTCTCATTGAAACCATTTCTTGACTCCATGAAAAGCTGAAGATTTATATGCTTTAGGACACTTAGGCAGAGATTTCCACAGGCCACCAGGGAACTGGGACGTTGAGCTCTTGCCAGAAGTCTCAACATTGAAGAATGAGCACAGGCAAGCAAATATTTGAGGTATTTAACCTCCCCCAAAAGTACCAAGGCTAAGCATCCAGGTGACTAACCACTTGCAGAAACACAAGCCCCAGATTTTGGGAGGTCATTTCTGCCAGCATGGAGCAGCTGTTAGGAGATGTGGGAGATCCAACACCTCTCCCTCAGCCTTCAGTGCTCCTGAAGGCATCAAAGAGCCTGCAGTGCAGAGCATCAGTGGCTTCAGGGCTGTTAATCATTGCTGTGATTTTATATGAAGTCCAAGTGCAAAGGTGGGTCAGGAGGGACATTTGGCAGGGCTGCTTTGAGGGCAGAGAAAATACGAGATTACAGTTAAGAGTGGAAGATTGGTATTCTCAAATCAATACCCTACAATAAATATAATGTGTTAATCCAATTGGCTGAGTGGAGCAAGATGAATCTGGGGGCTATTGGTGATACAGGAAGATTGCAAAAGGCAATGTAAAATGTAAAATTAAATGTACCCAAAAGAGAAGGGCAAGGGAAACAATACTCTAAAACCATGGGCTTGGTTGACTATGTGCAGTTTGAAAACTCAACCTGAGTACTGAGGTCATCATGGAATTTTTGGAGTTTTTATTCTAGAGGCTGAACAGAGACATGTTTTTCCACAAGTGAAAACACAACAATGAGAAAATTCTGCAGATGAAGCTTGTTAAACTGTTTGCTAAATACCTTTACACTGTAATACACTGAAAAGAAAGAGAAGTATCATTGTAATGAGGTAGCTGCTTGCAGAAGCTCGTTAACTCGTCCCACAGCCCCCTGTCCTCGGTGAACTCAGCAGCCAGATTTAGCAGGAGCTGTGGAAATAACGGGGAGGAGGCAGGAGCTATGGAAATATCAGGGAGGAGGCAGCAGTCAGGCTAAGAAAAGAACTGGCAGCCGAGGAAGGACAGGTATTTTAGACAGTTCCCAACACTTAAAGAACTCAGCTCTCAGTCTGTGGGTGTGTTTGCTCAGCACCTCGACTCAGTGGCCGTTCCACACAACAGCAAAGAAATAATTCCAACTAAGTACACCAGGAAAAGGAAAACTTCTCTCCCTGAATGTTTAAGGAGCAGCTAATGACGACTGACTTATGCATGCATTTATTAAAATTCTCTCAGCACTGAGCAGTTCAGCTTTTAAGTTTCATGTGCAGCTTGAAAGCCAGGCAGAAGCCAAGCCGTTTGGAAGAACAGCATCTCTTCAGAGGATTAGGAATTAAGTAAACTGCACATTAGAGATAAAATAGGGGAGTGCTTGTCTTTATTCTTAATAATAAACCACAAGGCATTGAGCTACATAGCATGATTAGCTCCTTTCAACTCCTCACTACTACTGCTGAGACAGCAGTGTGGCAGTTTCACTGAAACATTAAAGAATACAGAGCGATTAAGTTAAAATTAAGTGAATTTAGGGCAGGCAGAAATGCTACACTGCAACCCAGAAAGGATAAGTGTTTTGTTTGGGTAAAGAGCAGCCTAAGCCCTAGTAGTGTTAGAATGGATTCCTGGAAAACAGGAGTTATTCATGGTTTGAAGTGACCAGCTCTGGGGCTGGACACGTTATTCTGCATCTCTCCTCTCCTTCCTGAGTCCCCTGGGTACTTTAAAATATCAGCCCTGCAGTGGTGCCTGCCAGGCTGGGGAAAAGGATGAACTTGGGGAACCCCAGCTGAAGGCTCATCCCCTCCTCCTCCAACACAGTATTGAACTTCATGTTTCTGTGACTGGATTCCTCATTTGTAAACTGCCCTTACAAACATGACAAAAACCCAAAACAGCCCCAGACAACCAAAGAACAGTTAAGTCTGTGAGACACAGAGATACTAAACAACCAGGGGCCACTTGGACCATTAAACAATCAGCTCAACACATACAAGACATCAGCAAAACCCATGACTGACCAGACTCCTGGGAATGAAAACATTCTCCATAGGATGGACACAGGTCTGTCTTCACTGTGGACCTGCAAGTATTCAACTCCTCTCTATGGTTTAGTGAGATACTAAATTTATTCAGCTGTACCCTGACCTTGTTTAGGACGGCTGAAGTGAGAGAAGAAACAGATCAAACATCCCAGCCCTCCTCCCTCCCAACCTCAGCTGTCGCCTATGAACCTGCATACTTTCTCCCTCATTGTCACCTTCCACCTGAGGGAGAAGCTCACCTGAAAGCTATTGCTTTGAGCATCTACCAAATCCCACCTTATAGTGCTCCTTCACTGCCTGAAAAAAATGGGCAACACAGAAACCACTAAAACCACTCTGGCACCAAAGCCCATCCCATTAAGGCAAAGCTGTTTGCTTGTCTTTGCACAGCCTTGGTTGGGCCATACCTGCTTATGAGCCACCTCTTCCTGCCTCACAGAGCCTGGCACAGGTGACTCAGACCCAAAACTAAGCAAATCTAAAGGAGCAAATAGACATGCCTTAGCCCACTGATCTGTGGTGGCCTTCAGGCACTGCCCAGACCTGGGCTGAGTGCCACATGCACACATTCAGCGTGCCAGGATGGGCCCTGAGGTGTCTGCCACCAAAGCACACGAGGCAGAATTAGAGCTGCTGAGAATCTTCCAGGAAAACACTGGAAAAAGGCAATGAATCAAAATGAAAATGCCTCCTGGAATGGACTCTGTTCCAACAACAGGGGCCAGTTCCCCACAGACTCTCTTAGGCTGCAGGGATTTCACAACATCTCAGGCAGAGCAGACACATAAATCACCTGAAAGGGCTTTTGGGTTAACTCTACAGCACCAGCAGCGTTTGGAAAGTTGTGTGTACCAAAGCTGGCAGAGCTTCCAGATTTGTGGACTGTGCTCCCCTCAGGAAAAATATGAGAAGGGAGCCTTTGGTCAGATTTCAAAGGAAAATCTCCTCAGTTTTTGGGTTCCTCTGGACTGATACGCGTCAGCATTTTGGGAACCTGAAAGTCTGATTACTGCAAAGACCCAGTTATTGGCTTGGCTTGCTCAGGAATATGCCCTGGGATTCACAGAGAGCCTGAGCTCTGCCTCCTGAAGCTGGCATGATTCCAGGTCCCTGTCTGCCCTGTGGCAAACAACCCCAGGCTGTGGCTGTGCTGGGGCATTAGGAACCATTACTTCATCCTGGGTAAACATTTCAAAAGGACACTTCCTGTTTTGTCTTTTAAAGTTATCAGGAGAGTTGCATTCTCCACCCAGAAGAATGACTTCTCTTGTTCACTGTTTCATAGATCTACAGGATGGAGATATGATAAAATGGATAATATCTCCAGAGAAGTTGGAAAACCAGGCTCATTTTGATATTGGGTTTACTATGTAAACCTGAGTCTCTCACTTGAGTTGCAGAGGCAACAAGAGCTCCACAACCCCAGCCTGGTGCCTCTGCCACACAGCCTGGTCAGTTTTACTAAACCAACCAAAATAAGTGATTTTGTCTTAACTCTTCCAGTAACATCTCTAATAAATGTTTTCATACCTGTGAGAAATTCAGGAGCTCCTGGGATTTCTCTGATGCTCAGCAGTAAGAGTTTGTTATTAACAGGTCTTCAGTTACCTACAGGAAGAAAAGATTCACAGGTATCATCAGCCTCTATCTTTCCAAGACTTGCAGATTCAGAAATGCACAAAAAAAACCTTTCTGTTTTGCAACTGAGTTTCCATTAACTTCCATTTAGACCTCATGTTTATCTCCCAGTTAGACCATCCTCTGTCCCTTTCTCCAAAGCAGAAATACACAATCTCCTCCCCCAGGCTAATGTTCAGGCAGTGCTTTTATACCCATCAGATATTACAGAGGTGCTAACCCTGTATTTCCCTTCCAGATAATCCATCTGAACTTCCTGAAGTCAACCACCTGCCAAAAACCCACAAGATAACAGCAAACCAATCTTCCTTCATAGAGCCAAAACTCTCATCTAGTATTCTAGACAAAAGAAACTCCTGCTATTTTACACTGAATCATCACATTTTGTCTTTTGTGTGTCCTCCCCCCTCCCCCAATATATATCTGTGAGGGTCTTTTGCTGTCTTGATGGGTTAAATGGGAAATTTCACTGATGGGATACATTTAAAAAGAAAATCAAAAGCATGAATCACCAACAGGTGTGGTGTTGCAGAGCTGTCTTCTTATTTTTCAGTTGGATTCCCAGGTTCAGTGAAGTGCTGAGTTCCCACACCAAAATGCAGCAGGTATTTTGGAAGTCAAAGTCAAGGACATTCATGGTTCAGCCCTTCAGTGGCAGGCAAATTCAGTCTTGCACGTTTGGGGAGAAAGATGTCAAAGGTACTGGCACAAAAACAAGGTCCAGTTTGATCCCACAGTAATCTAGATTCCAGAATTTCATAGAAACTCATGAAGATTATCAATTAGTCAGAGATCCACCCACTCTATGCTAGATATGCTGGAAATAGACTGTTCTCTGCTTCATTAAGCAGTTGTGGTGCCATTCAGAGCAAAGTTTGCTCAACCAAGATGGAGAAACAGGGAACAAGTTCATGGAGTTCAGAATTTGCAGTGATATAGAGCTTTTGCAGCCATTACAGAACAATTCTTAAAATCCAATGCCCACTTGGATTGTAGTTCCTCCAAATTCAAGCCAACCTAAAGATAAAACTAAATAATCTGCCACAATAGACTTGTGCATTGCTAATGGGCATTAGAAAATGTAACTGCAGAAGAAAAAAAGAATAAAACAAAAAGAGCATGATGAAACCTCTCATACAGAATTCCTAATAAAAGTTCTGTAATATAAAAGTTCTGTACAAGAGACAAGGCAGGAGGGAAGGGCAGGGAGAAAAGCATCACTTATCACAGTGAAAAAAACAAAGGCACAGATTCTTAATATTCAACTTAAGACTCCCCAGCAGGCTGGAACAGAAATCAAACCTGAAGCCCCCAGCCCTTTGGTTTGAAATACAATCGTAAAACGTGCAGTCGTCTGAAGAAACACGCTGCAGAACAACACACACTTAATTTACCTCCACACAGCTGGAGCGAGAGCAAATTTTATGTCTAATTCCACACAGGCTGGCTTCATCCCCACATTACCGGAGCTCAGGAGTCCCCCGTCACACTAAACCTATACGATGCTGAGCACAATTTCCCCTTGAAATCCTAGAGATCCTGGTTCTCACACCCAAAGTGGAGGACACAGCCCATCCTGGGGCAGAAACGAGTGACCAGCCGTCTGCCCCCACTGTCCTGCTGTCCACCCATCCCAGCGAGGATCTGCCAGGATGGTGTTCAGGGAAAACCACTTTTCTCACCCAAACTTGTCTAAGTTTAGACACCGATGTTTCTCAGTAAAACTCAACTTTGGCGAAGAAAAGAAACTACTAAAGGGTTTCTCTTGTTCCCCAGCATCCTGCCTTCTCTTTAAGTTCAAAGTGAGAAATTACACAGGCTGTTGGGGAAGAGGCAACAAGGTGAATGTGGATGGCAAAAGTCTGAAAAGAGAGGATTTGTTGGGCGTTTCTTTCTTCTCCCTAAAGAGGCTTTTATTTTGCTTTAGTTCTTGCTTTTAAGCAGGTTTACGTGGCGCTGCCGACCACCACCCTGACCTTCCCTGGCATTTCTGCTGCCGCTGCCAGGCCGTCCTCCCGAGGGCTGAGGGCACCAGGGACCACGTTCCGAGGAGCTGGCGGAGAAAGCAAAGCGCTTGCTGCCTGTTTTTATGACAAGTAAATGAACACATGCGAACCCCAGTCTGTCGCACCTGCTCCTTTTCCCACTTCATTTTCCCATCACCTCAGGCGACACATGAACTCACAGACAGTACGGTTTTCCCCCCACACCCTTTACTTCCAACTTGCTGCGTTCCTCAAGATGTTTCTCAAGATGCCTTTATCAGAATAACTCCCGACCAGACTCTCCCCCTCATCACCTCACAGATCTAAAATAAGAAGCGGGAGCTGCTGAGATCTGTGCAGAGCTCGAGGCGCGGCCGCCCCGGGGGCGCCGGCTGCCGCCTCTCTGCCGCCTCTCTGCAGCCCGGCACAAGAGCTGCGGGCAGGGAGGGTCCATCTGGGGGTAAAACACCCAAACAGCCGCAAAAAGTCGTTATTTTTGGCTTTGTGAGGGCTCCTCGAGCCGCGGCCCGCCATCTCCCTCTAGTGCCCGAGCGCGCCCGCCCCGCCGCCATCTTGGCCGGGCTTTCCCTCTCCCACACTGCCCTCTGCAGATCCGTCCCGCGCCGTGCCTCCCGCTGAGGAGAGAAAACATAAAAAACCCTTAATAAATACAATATAAAGAGGCCTTCCTTATGTTAGAGAGGGGGTACTTCCAGTCAGGATGATGAGAGAAGACCTACGGCGTTCCCCGAGACACCAACACCTCACAGACCCAGCCGCCTCAGCGCCAGCGCAGGGTCTCGTGCGTCTTGACAAGAATCCCTCTTTTTTTTTTTTTTTTTTTTTGCACAAAACCCGCCAAATTGAGGCGTCATCAAATTGTACTTAAGATGTTAAACCAGTTTGTGCAAACAGGTCACTATCAGCCGCGTTTCTACTCCTTTCTGGTGCAGGACAGGTGCCCCAGGGAGCTGGGCTGGCCAGCACAGGCACAGACACACCTGCCCGCTCTGGCTGCATTTTGCTAAAAAGCTTCTTCAAAGCAGCAGATTAGTACATTGCTGTAGCATTCGGTGATGTATTTACCGCTGCAAAGCTCCAGATGCTCTGTAAGCCACAATAATACAGTTAAGTGGAAAATGAGTCATTTAAAACCATAATGACTATCATAGCATGACTACACTGGCAACAAGCCCCGGCGGTAACGCTGCGAGGTGGATGAGACACGATCGTCAGGGCTGTGGGGCACGTCAAGCTCTGCCTTTGGGGCCGGGGCTGCAGCCCCCCAGCCCTGGTGCTGCCGGGGCAGCGCTCCTGGTGTTGGGGTGTGGATGGCCAGGGTGCTGAGGTGCCCCTGTGAGCCCCCCTCTCCTCAGCATCGCGCTCCACCTCGCTGCCAGGATCGTGGAAACGCTGTTGTGGCTCCCAGGGGAGAAGAGCTGGGCACCCGGATTTCGGCTGTGAGGAGGCAGAGCTCAGTTCTCCTCACCAGCGTTCCCAGGTGCCCTGGGAGCAGGTGGTGAGGGGCCGCCACTCTTCCCAAAGGCTCCTGGTCAGACACTCCAGGCTGTGCCCGTGGGGACAGATGCATTTCCAGGTGCTTGCCATGGCCAGTCTGGGGACAGGCGATGTGAGGAGGGAGATGAAGGCTCGTCCAGCCCCGCTGTGGTCCTCAGCCAGGCCAGACAGCAGTGGGGCCATGTGGGGCCATGCCTTGCTGCTCCTCAGGCAGCCCCTTGGGAGAGTCAGGAGGGCGAGCACAGCATCAGGGAAATCACAGGATCCCAGAATATGCCGAGCTAGGAAGGGACCCACATCGAGTCCAACCCTCAGCCCTGCACAGGCCCATCCCCAAGAGTCACCCCCTGTGCCCCAGAGGATCATCCAAACCCTCCTGGAGCTCTGGCAGCCTTGGGGCTGTGCCCACTGCCCTGGGGAGCCTGTTCCATGTTGGCTCTCCACTGACATGACAAAGGCAAATAGGGTAGAAAAGGTAAAAAACAGGGCCAAGCTTTCTGCTGGTGTTAAGCAGACAGCTCCGGTGATGGTAAATAAACCATTTAAATTTCTCTTCTTAGGAAATTTGGCATCAGTTTTTTCGCCCACCTCCAAAGGAAGCAATTCTCTTGCTTAGACCTTGGCTAATTGTTTCAAAAGCCAGGTAATGGAAAAATCAGATGGATGTACTCAGAGACTTTAAGCAACTCATAGAATGGAATCATAGTATATATATCCTGAGGGAAGGAACCCACAAGGATCACTGAGTCCAACACACACTAACTCATACTGTGCATGCTATTTGCTATAGAGTAGCATCTTTTATTCCCTTAACACAAGCAATGAGCTTTCTTGCTGGACTGTAGCACTGTGCAATTTAAGCCTAACTCTCCAAAATACAATTGCCTTTATTGAGCTGAATGCTCTGGGTATGGACCACTTCCAGTGCCTTGTATTAAATGTGATAAAGCAAGGTCACTCTGT
Organism: Myiotriccus ornatus; assembly: GCA_036023395.1. Classification (NCBI taxonomy): domain Eukaryota; kingdom Metazoa; phylum Chordata; class Aves; order Passeriformes; family Tyrannidae; genus Myiotriccus; species Myiotriccus ornatus. Next base: position 9,711,532 of record JAYRBT010000051.1, on the reverse strand, counting down.
AATCAGCCTGATCAGTGCCTGCCACAGCACTGCTGGGGTTTCTGTCATTTATGCAGGGGACCAGGAGAGCTCCTCACAGATCAGACTCTCATAAAAATAATTTACTGCTACATTCACCTTGCCCAAAACAGCAGAGCCATCCCGTCAGCCTGCACACATTTCAGGCTCTCTTGAACTACCCTCTTGTGGTACGGCTGCAGAACGACATCTTCTTCTAACAGCTTAAAATACATCCAGTTCTGCTTCACTTTCTAGGATTAACTGCCCTTTTGGAGGGCAATAACACTCTCTTTTTTAATCAAACGAGCTCCAAATGCATCATGTCTCCACCTCCAATTACACCGAGCCCCCCAAAACAGGGACTACTGAAAATCATGAAGTTTATACTTGCATTTTCAGTTGTCTGTAAAAGAAAATAAATTTCCAAGCTTTTAGTGCAGTCTCTGCTGCATAAAGCAACCCCTGCCTCCTCAACAGTGATTCAGCAGTAACTAGTTAAGTGCTTTGAAGATGCAAAGCAAAAGATCCATTTCATAATAATTTTATTGTATATTTGATAGGTAAAGGCTCAATATAATGAGCTGATTAAGTTCTTGCTTAATTATTTTCTTATATTGAAACAAAGATAATTGTACCTGGGGTGGATGGTTCGGTTCCTAGGGCTAAATGCAAGTTTTTGCAGTAGAGAAACATATAAATTCAACCAAGAAAAATACTGCTCTCAAAGTGAGTTTCAATATTGAGCAACAATGATGATTAAACAAGCCACATTAAGTGCTAAAATACAGCAACCAGAATGACCACAGGCCTTATCAGCTTGGGTCAATACTTGAGGTTCTTGAATTATCAATAAATAAGTAAACCCATTCTTTCCTGGATAAGTTCAGCAAATCTAGGGTGCCAGAAGTTGCTAACATGGGTGAGGGTTGAAAGTGCTTTTAAAACCAGAAGAGCAATGCAGAAATTCCTCATCTCCTACCACCACTGACTCTGCAATTTTCCTGATCCAGGTTTTTTTTGTTGTCAAGTGGCTTGGGCAGTAACCTCCTTGCCCTGGGTGACTCATGGGCTCAGTCAGGCAGGAGGTGCCCGGTATTCCACTGGTGACTCTGTGTTTTGTGTTCCCAGCAGCACTTTTCCCATGTATAAAACAGGGATTATCAGCCCAGCAGAGGAAACACCAAATGGCAGCACAAAGGACGTAGGAGATTGTAGGGTGGCACCATGATTTCATACTCTGCTCCTTGCTGGATTGAGCTTCATCCCTGATACTGTGCCTGACAGCACGTGAGCATTCTGACAGCTATCAATAACTGTGTTTCCACATGCAGACCGTGCAGGAATGAGAAGGGGGATATTCTTTATCACCAGGAAATACCTTTGCTAACATGATTTCAGTTGCAAGACACCTGTGGAAAAGAAAAGGTATGTGTCCTCAGCGCATTGCCAGCTGGGAACTTCCACCTTGCCCATGGCCACAAGTAGTCCCAGCCCCTCCAGCTGGAGACAGGACACTGGGAGAACAGTGTGCCCTCACCTGCACCTCTGGTTCTCCTCAGCTGGCAGAAATCTGGAGTCTTTTGTACAGGTTACCATGGCTAATTCACTGAGGCCTTCAGTTTTAATACTACGGAGGGATTTTTTGTATTACAGCAGCACTGGGCAATGCTCACTTGCCCCAGTCAGGGCAGCAAGCACAGTAAAATCAGAGATTGAGAGACAGACTGTCCCCCAAAGTGCTTCACTTAAGGGATGGACAGGATTGGTACCTTACAGTGGGAGAAAGGAAGCTCTGGCAGACTGTAAATCAGCAAGGGAGAAGGTAGTCCCACCACTCCTTTGCATGCACTTCTCTCAACCAGCAAAGTTAGATGTTTGTCTTCATCCAGACTTAAGGCATAGTCAACTTCAAAAGGCAATTCAGCCCATTTAAGTTGGGATCCTGCTCCAAATCACCTTCTGAAGGTAAGTACAGCTGTGCTCAAAGCTGGCAGGTGGAGTCCAAAGAAGGAAGTTGGTTTCTCCAGGTAGGACTTAACCGAGTCGCCGTGGGAGTAACAAAACCCTGTGTGATCTGAGCCTTTGGCCACTGTTTGAACCACAGCTCACTCTTCTTCCTTGCCAGAAGCAGAGCAGCAAGCCAAGGAGCTGCTCTGGAAAACAACACGACCACTGGTGTGTTACCCTGTTCCAGGGGGCTTGCAGCAGGGTCACCTGCACATGTGAGGCAGCAGTTCAGAGTTCAAAGCAGCAAGAATCCTGCTGAAGAGTTACTTCACAAGGCACAGCCACAGCAAACGAAAATACTTTCAGTAAACTCCTCCCCTACCTTCCAGACAGTTTTCACGAGCTCACACAGGCAAAGGTAAAAAGGAACAAAATTATGTCTATGACTTTTGGGAAAATATTGTGCAGTGTCTATTGCTGCCTGTGATAGATTTAACTGTCATAGGCCACGAGAGAGAAAAGGACTGCAAAGAAGGCAGCAGCAAGGTCTGAATAGATGAAAACCAGGCTAGAGCAAGGTATTAGTAAGGCAAAACAAAGACAATATAGAAAGTTAAAAAAGAAGGGACAAACTATGGCACAGAATGAACATTGTATTGGGAAACAAATGTTAGGAGTGCTTTCAAAGATTCCTCTCCTGTACACCATGGTTGGCATCTCAACTGGTGATAGGAAGATGCTAAGTGGAAAAATAGTTGGAGTGTGGGAAGGTGGGACTTCAAAGCCTAAAGCAACGTCCTGGGTGCTGTAAGCACAGTAGCTGAGGGCTTTCTATGATCTAAATCTCACACAACCTACAGAATTAATACCCATTTCATTCTCACAGATGGTTCTTGGTGTGGTCTTTAAACGAACTTCATTTCTTAAACACCGGTGAATTCAAAAGTAGATTTAAGACAAATGTCCTGAAGAGAAAACCCTGCAAAAAAGATCAAATCGTCTATACCTGCAAGCTAACATGCCTGTATCAAACTTCTGAAAAACAAGGAAGGCACCTGAAAAAGTTTAAAAGCATTAAAAAATCTGGTTTCATCTCTTTCTATACCTCTCAGGCATATTCCTCAGAGCATCACCAGCAGTAGAAGACTTGACACATGGATCTTAAATTGGATTGAATTCAAAGGGAGTGAAATGCCTCAATGCTTCCTGGGGCTCTGGGAGTGAGGGCTCATTGCCTTAATTGGGAATTAAGGATCAGCAGCAAGAGTTTGCTCAGCACCTGGGGGGACAAAGATCACAGTGTGGACAATGAAGAGCACGTTTCTTCCCCCTGCAGACACTGACAGAGCTGTCAGGGCTCCTCTGACAGCGCTGAGATGAGCCTGGAAGATGATGCTTTCATCAGAACCTCTCTCATGGGGACCCTCACACTTGCTCCAGTAGTTCCATCCTTCTGTGGCCATACCTAGAACTGGTTTCAGTCAGAAACTCAGAAGGGTTTTAATGATGTGCATCCAGAAGACTGAGATTATGGTCTAATTAAAATCTAATCCAAGCAGGGTAGTACTATATTTTAAAGAAGCCAAGGATGTGGTCTCCTTTTTGTTCCTTCTTCTCTAATAATTTTAATAAGATGGCTTAGAAAAGCTTGCCATTTCCTTTCCATTTTTAACAGCTGTTCCTTCTGAACAAAACCCCACTGTTGGGAAAAAGGATTTCTTCCCCATGGCAACGCTGGGGTACTCCACACAAAGAAGCACCTAGCAGTTTAGTTCACATTTTTTAATAACATGGCACAATTTACATTACACAAGTCTTCGCTGATGAGGAAACATGCTGAAGATTGAGAGCCGCTTCACTTTGCTTTTCACATAGGATCTAGAAAGGACTTTATTACATACAGGATAAACAGCAAAAAGGTTTGTATATAACAATCTCTTTACAATACTGAAAGCTACCACTACGGTTCCAGTGTACATATTCCTCAGGGTCGGGATTTATTTTTTTTTGGATTTTTCCTTTCGTTCGTTAAAAAAAAAAAAAAAAAAGAAAAAAGTAAAAAAAATAAAAAAAAAGAAACCACTGCACAACATCTGGAGTTCACAAAATCTGAAGCTCACAACTAAACCTTCAGTTGACTACTAAAATAGATCTCTGATCATTAGAAACAACTGTCTGTAGTTAACTTTTTTCTTTTTTTTTTTTTTTTTTTGCCAAAACAGGGTAACAACTTCAGATAGCACTTTAATACACTAGAAGACCAATGGAACTAATTTTATTTCATACATATATTTTACAGTCCAGTAGACAAGATAGTGAATTCTCTCTGATAAAGTCATATTCTCTCCAAATATTTAGACAAGAAACGTAATGCATTATAAAAAAGTGTGCTATGAAAAGACAAGATTTCAGAAGATTGATGCATATTTTTAAAAAGGACCATGTTCTTCATGTTATTTCATGGCTTCTGTGATTAGGGAACAACAAGGCTGGCCTGTTAACTCTTCACAGACTTTATTACCAACTGAAATACAATAAATTGCATTATGAAATCTGCAATGGAGTTCATTAATTAAACACTGATCCACAGTGAAAACATATCCATCATTTAGAAAAGTATTCTTGTAGGATTTGTTTCAATGTAGCTAAAAATCCCTTAACACAAAAAAGATGAGTGTGTACAGATCGACGTGACACACCAGCAATAAAACCAGACATGAATGGCTATAAGCAGATGCTCTTCCAGAAAGAAATTTGACATGTTAAGTGACAAAAGTTCTGGAAAAGATCCAGCATTTGATTATTCCTGTTTAACCCAGATGAATGTGACTGAAAACCAATTGGCCATGACTTCAGTATCAGTGGTTACAGAGCAGTGACCCTGACACCGTGGAAGGGACACACGAGCTCCAGCAACCTCAGCAGCCTCATGCAGGGCTTCCAACAGAAAACTACACCTCTAACGGGCTGTTTCTTCATCAAAACAAGCAAGAGAAAGAGGCTCCTATTAGAAATGAGCTTGTTCAGGGAAAATATGACTTTAATTATGTTGTGTGTTGAAAAGGCTCCTTTGAGTTATAAAGGCTTTTGTGAAAAGCCTTAAATTCATTGCATAGTTGAAGGGGTTTAGCTGTCTATAACAATATATGTAACACAGCATAAGCAGACTGTGTTGATCAATATTAAGTTTGCAAATAGCACAGTTTAAGAAGTATTAATGTATTATGTTACTTAATTTTATCTATTTACATTTGTACAAAGTAAAGCTTTCATCTTACCCTTTTTGCATATATGAACCATTAACCCATGAAGCAATCTTTTTACATAAATATCTACAATTGACTTCATTTCTGATCTGAAAGAGCTTTGTAGGGTTGACATTGGTGGTGGCTTGTTTCTAGTCAAATCACTCCGATTGATGCCTTGTTCTTCAATTCAAATATTGAAATTCTTAAACTGGAAATAAAATAGAGTAGGAGACACGAGGAACGTATGGACTTGGCTAAAAGATCTGGAAAATTTCAACATATAATATACAAAAAAAACCATTTCAAAATCTTTGCACTCAGGTCTATACATATTGTACAGTGGGTCACATCCCCAGTCTGTAGCAATGACTAGTAAGAAGGTCTTTATATTATGTTCATGTACAAAGTTTTTGTTCCTCTTTCTGTGGTTTTTATTCAGTCTCGCTCTGCTTATCGAGCTTCAATGTCCTTGAGGGTGTGAGAGGGGGGCCTCTCCCTCATCTCCGTGGACAGAGGAGTAGTCCTTCTGGGAGACCCAGGCCGAGGTCCCAGCGTGGAAATAAGAGGCGGAGGGGCACTGAGAGCTGCTGTGGGGGGAGTTTTGTTGAGGATGCCGTTCTGGTGTGCCGTGGGAGGGCTGACTCGGGGGTAGTGCATGCTGGGGAGCCCCGGGGTGATGAGGCTGGGGTGGGGCAGGTGCCCGTCCAGGGCGGCCGGGTGCACCGAGTGCAGGCGCGCGTGCTCGTAGTCCTCCCGCAGCATGTGCAGCCGCTCCCTGTCGTCCAGGTGGGTGCCCCGCTCGTGCTCACGCCGAGGGTCGACCGACAGAGGGTGGTGGTGATGGTGGTGGTGGTTGTAGTCGTGAGGTTCCCGATCCCTGAACGACCTGTCTGCTTCGTACAGTCTTGGCGTGGAAAGGCGGTGAAGGGGGTCATTCCTCAGCAAAAAGTCTCTGCCCAGGGGGTCTCTCCGATGAATATCCAGCTCTCTGTAGGGATCTCTCAAGGGATCCCTCATTGGGTCCCAGTGGAAAGAAGGATAGGGGAAACGTTCTCCACCAGGAATCGGGCTAATTCCCATAAAAGGGGTCATCATGCGAGTCCTATCCAGGCCACTGATGCTGTTCATGTGATGTATTCCAGTCACACCTACAGTCATGGGCATAGACACTAGAGGACTTGGATGGACGTTGGATGTAGATATAGGTGGTGGCTGCTCAGATGACCGATGAGTCTGAGGTCCCTCAGGCTGAACATCGTGGTCTTCCTTTCGCTCTTCCTTCACTTTGACTTCGTTGCTTTTCTTGGGATTCTCGTACGCCGGCTCGTTCTTCCTCTCGGCCTCGCGGTTTGAGGTGCTGTTGGGCCTGGTGCTCTCCATAACGGGGGGCCTGGCATAGGGGGAAGGAACCCTGGGCATCTGCTTAGACTCTTCCACCACTCGGCTTTCATGGCTCAGGCCTTCTTTCTCCGAAATATAGTTGTCCTTCACCTTGTGCTCTTCAACATTAATTTCCTTCCGGGATTCGGAGTGATCCCTCTCTCGTTCTTTGGGTTTCTCTTTCTCCCGGACCTCGGGGTTCAGATGGCTCCTGATCTGCTCGTTTGAGCTGCGGTTATGTCCGAGGGAATTTACTGGATGGATTGGTGCTGGCGAAGGATGGCTGGAGTGTCTTTTCTCAGTGCTCTCCCTACAAGAAAGGGGAGTGTGAAAATAAAGGCATGAGAAGCTCTGCAGATAAAACAAAGCATCAGGTGTCTGGGTCTCTGCTTGTGGCTTTGCAGAGAGTTGGTAACATGCACCATTAATGCACTGTGCCTTTGGCACACCCAAAACACCAGAACATCCTATCTCTCAACTTGGCCTGTTCTATTATCTCATCCCAGGAGAAGATCCCAAAGCTGCTTTATGAATAATCTGATTGAGATCTCAAACACTGAAGTCCACAGAAGGCTCCCAAGGGAATCAGCTCTAGGACACACATTTCTAAGACAACGGCCTTAAACGTTTGCAAAGAGAGAGAAAAGTAAAAACATACTAATTTCATCAAAAAATGCGAGATAATTAAATCCAAATTATGTGTTAGTAGTATTTTACTTGCTTCTTCTATTAGGAATACATTTGGGAAAACAGATGACTTTTCTCTCAAATGACTTTAAAAACATTTCTAGACCTATATATGTTTACTCATTTCTCTCCTCTGTTCTCTAAAAATGTGTAGCTTTTCAATGTATTTCTGACAATTCAATTTACTTCTTCAAACTGAAAACAAAAGCCTCTCAAGAAACCAGTACTCCCTGAACAGGTAGGGCCTTCCCTAAGTGTGCAATGGCCTCGGGGCAAGTGTTTTAATAGGGCTGGCACAGATTGTGTGACCACTTCCTCAGCAGGCAGGGACAGGGCCAATGCTACGAATTCTCAAAATACTGTGAATTCATCACTCTTTCAAAGCTATTTATGGTGTCCAAAAGATTAGAGAATTATTGTCTGGCAGTGAACAAAATCCTAAATAGGGGAATGGGTTCCAGACCAATTATTTTCAGGAAGCAGTGTTGACCAGGAGTTGTTATGGGCAACACTAAGTAAAAAAGCTTTCCTATTTATAACTAATAAAATTCATAAGGTCAATCTAATCCCTCAGTTCCCATGATTTTAACCTCCTACTAATTTCAGTTGTTCTCTAAGTTGGAGTGTCTCCATAAAGACAGCTCCAGATACTCAGTGTTGGACACGTGCTGTTTGCTGAGCATGGAAATTCTGTTCCATGTGAGATGGACAACGTGCTGTTAGAGGCAAAAATTATTATGGCCATAAACTAAACTAAACCACAAGAAGTTCCACCTCAACATGAGAAAGAACTTCCTTCCATTGAGGGTGGCAGAGCACTGGAACAAGTGCCCAGGGAGGTCTCTCGGGAGACAAAACCCACCGGGATGTGTTCCTGTGTCACCTGCTCCAGATGACCCTGCTAAGGGAGTTGGACTGGATGATCTCCAGAGGTCCCTCCCAACCCTAATGATTCTGTCACTCTGGGAAAAGTGAGGGGTAAGCAGTGGGGCCTCTGAAGTCCCGACCAGCTTCAGTTTCCGTGATTGCTCTTTGGGTGCTGCTGAACAGGCTGCCATGAGGACACAGGGTGACATCACTCTGGACAAGATCAGCAGTACTGGCTGCCTGAAGGGCAGCTCAGAAGGAGAAGTGGACACTTGCTCCTTCACCTACACAATTTCTGCTGCCTAGTGTTCTTGCTGAGCTGAACTGCCTGAGATTTCCATCTCTAGGTACTTTGGGACAGTGAAACTGCAGCAACTGCAGAAAAAATGTCTCTGAGAAGGAAACTCTCAGTATTATAATCTCACCAGAGGCATCTTTTACTGTGTCTGGGCTGAATTGTTGAGACTGTCAATTTATGGGCCATGTCTGAGAGACCTCTAAGAGTCCAGTATGTAACTGTTAGAAAACAGTTTTGGAAGATGGAGCATTTGGTACCAGAACTGCCAAGTCTGCACTGTCCAACAATTAACTCCTTGGTATCATGTTCTGCTTTGACTGACCGTGACCTAAACAGACTGGAAATCCCATCCTGGCCTAATTTCCCTCCTCTTGCTTTCCACCACTGAGAGCTGAGGTGTTTGATTTAACAGCTTCCAGATCAGGACACATGGAGACCAAGCTGAGGTACTCCAAATGAAGGATTCTCAACTTGATGACTCAGTTTGCTTTTGCTTTGCTGGGAAAACACTGGCTTGTGGGCTCTGCAACACCTAATCTTTTGTTTATTTTGCTCATGGGACTAGTTCAGAGGGCACCCTTAACTGTTTTATTTCACTAGGAAAGCCCATTGAGTCCTTTCACTGATATTTAATCAATTTTCCATGTAATTCATGTATTTTAAATGACACATAAAATTTAGAGAAAATAACAGGTATTTTCTGTAATTAAAGAAAAATATATGTGCAACCAAAATAACATATTCCTTTGCCAGTTGCATCCTACTCAATGACAGTGTTGTATCATCTCAAGAGCCTATTGATTAAACAGCTCATTTAAGTGAACTCCAAGTAGTCCATTGGTCAGAGAAGGAATTTTTTATCCTCAGATACATCAAGGGCTCCTTAGGTTAAAAATATGGGAACAGCTCTAAGCCACTGCCTCCACAAAGGAGGGACTTAAGATCATGTTCCCCAATGAACTTATTATTACATAAGACAAGTTTTGAGGCTGCACTGAAAACCACTGAATTTCTTATGCCAAGGACTTTGCCTTATTTTATGTTGATACAAAGATCAAGAGATTCTTGGTAGGGTTTTTTTGTTAATGCTCTAGGTTTACATACACTTAAATGCCATTATTAGATTGGAAGCGCTCAGTGACATCTTTTAAAATACCACTGAGAAGGAACAAATCCTTTTTCTCACATTAGCTATTTTTACTGATTTATTTTTTTTTTTCCTAATGCTGGGCTGGAATAAAAGAGTCTTTAAAACAAACAAACAAACAACCCCTCCACAACTGCAGACAATCATAGAATATCCTGAGCTGGAAGGGACCCTCAACATTCCTGACACTGATCTTAGTGGGGCCGAGCCAGGCCCAGAGGCGGCTCTGAGATACCTTTCCACTGAAGGCAGAAGGAATTGAGATCAATGCTTTTGGCTTCATGGCCCACTTCAGGGCTGATAAAGTTAGGCCCTTGACAGGATGATTTTGAGATTAAATCATCCCCCTGGGCGTGATTCCAAGTTCCTCCTGTTTGGGCAAATTAGCCTAAAACAGGTAACAAAGGCTGGGACCTCAACTAGACAGCAGAGCTCCATCCCCCCCTGCAGGTGCCACTGAATGTTCCAGGGGTAGGAGAGGCTCCCAGACTCTCCAGACTTTATCTACACAGGGAGCACGACTCCAGGATGGGATTCTCAGCATCATCTCAAACAGGCAACAGTGGGAACATGCTGCACAGTCCAACTCTCCAACCCCCCCGCCCCAGCACGGCAGCACTAGATGGGCAAAAACATCATCACACTGGACTGGCAGCCAGAGTTGTGCACAGGTATGAGGTATGAATGATGCTTACTGGGAAGCAATCAAATTATTGCAAAAAAACATGTTCTGGGCCATGATATGGAGTTCAGACAATGCCAAAGCAGCTCGCAAGGAATGTGTTTTGGAAAGGGATTTTCTTCAGCAGGAATACTTCATAAGAAAACAACAAAACAGCAACCGAAATAATCACATAACTCTACAGGTTACCCAAGTCATTAGTAACTAAAATGCTTTGCCATTCAAGCCAGTAAAGTTACTCACATGCTTAAGCATTTTGCAGGGCAGAATCCCCAATTTGTAACAGCAATTTCTTTTGAAGCATTAACACCAGACATGAAAGTAATGAAGCTATGCTACCAAACAGAAAATATTCCAAATGGAAAATGTAGGTGAAAAGATCTGTAGTTTGTCTTGCTTTTAACACAACACAGAAAAGCTCTTACATGTATTTTTAGAATATCTAATGTGTTAGCATAACTTCTTTTAGAAAAGGCTAATAATATTTGGGTTAGTGACAGAGGAGTAAGAAAAGCACATCTCCTAAATATTCTTTAATGGTAAAAAATTAGAAACAAATAGCCATTATGTAGTAAAGTAATGTGCAAACTTAACAGGAAAGCTATCAAGCCACAACTGAAAAAGCTGAAATCAGCCTCTCTACATTTTTCAAGGAAGGCATGACACTTGCTGAATGGCAAATTCTTATAATTTGGTACTTCACTGTTAAGAGGAATTGTTAACTGTATAATGGGAACAGTCCTGACAAAAAAAATATGACCAGGTTTTACTTTCCATTAACCCTTCCCAGCCTGGACATGTTAGTGTGCAAGTCCATGTCAAACACTGAAGAGAAACTGTGCTTGAAGGTGTGTAAAGGCAGTGCATGGAGGGGGGGCTTTTTGAGGGGATTAAGGTGCATCTCATGAAGTGCATGCTCTGAACCTTCCTGTAGCATTGGCACATGACATGACATCCCCTGTGCCTTTCAGTGTTAGCACCTCACACTTTTATCACTGCTCCCTCTGGTCAGGCTGCTTTGCAAGAGAGAGGAAGCGTTATTTGTTTTCCAGACAAGGTCCAATTGACAAAGTTATTGAAGCATTTGAAGGTGCAGATACGTGTCTGATGGGCTTCAGAATCCTTTTTTCCATCCTGTCACGCACTATCTACACATTAAATCTTCAAGAGACCTATGACAATGTGACCCACAAGGTGACAGGCAGGGTGTGTGGGTCTGGTCCTATTCCCACTTGTCACTGCCTGAACTCTGCTCCAGCAGAGCTCCTCTGGATGAAGTGCAGTGCAAGTGGGAAGAGAAACAGCTGAAGTGGGAAACACCTGAGTTAGAAACTTCTTGCACGGTGTCCCAGGCAGCTCCAGCTGTGCCTCTAGTGCAGCTCTGGGTTCCCAATGTGCCAGGCTGGGAAGGGTTAAAAGTGGAACGGAGCCCCAAGCTTTGAACTAGACAATTCTTGGAAGTTTTCTTTCGTACCTTTCTTTGTCATCTTTACTAACAGATGAGTCTCGTTTATCTACATCTCTATCTCTGTCATGAGCTGCAGCAGATGAACTGCGCTCCAGCTCTCCTGGCTTCAGCCAGGGCGGAGGGGTCGGGAACGAAGGAGGAGTTCGGTGCAGTCGGTTCCAGGGCTCGTGAGGGTTGCTAAAGCTCTGCATACTGGGGCCATCCTTGTGGCCGAACACTGAGTTGGGTGCTGAAATGGTGAAGTGGAAAACAAAAAGGTTTAAGAAAAAGGTATGCTCTAGTGAAGGTACTTACCAAAACAACTTTTACAGCACTCAGAGTTAAAATGAATACATATTATTGGGAGCTGGAAAAGGAAAGGAGATTAACAGAGATTCATTAGAGGGTCTCATTCCTAAAAAATGGGCAGGCATCTGACAGCTCTTTTAATTGGATAAGGGGAATGCTGTGGATAAAATTGACAGGGGATGAAGGAGGAAGATAAAAGTGGCAATGATCATTATTCCAAATATTTTGGAGTCATCATGAAATGACCATTATACGGACTGTAAATAATGGAACTTGTTGCATTTGATCCTGAACCAAAACAAAATAATGCGTGACCAAAACTATGCCAGATTTGAAGGATGGAGAAAGAGAGTGATTTTTACAAGGATGATCTTTTGGGACTGCCCAAATCTAGAGAAATGTTGATGATCCTGGACTAATAAATGCAGGTCAGTGATCTTTTCCAGGCGTATGGCCTGGAGTACTGGTGAGAAAGGAAAAAAATACAATCTTTCCATCCCCAGTTAGGGATGATGCACACATTAACTACTTCTGAACATGCAACAAACCCCTGGGAAATTTCACAACCACTCAAAGGTTCTGTATTTTTAATTTTTTTTTTTTAAATAAACAATGTAGTGGTGACATTTAGCACTCCGTTGAACCCAAAGCATTAAGTAATTAATGGAAAATGATTTACTGATGAGTGAAAAAGGTCGCTTTGCAAATTCCCACCTCTTAGTGGTACGTGGTCTAATCAACTGGTAAAACAGACAGCAAAAAGCCCCCATCACTCCATATTCTCCTGAATGTCACAGCAAAGGAGGACTGAAAGCCAAAGGTACTCACTGACTGTGGGGTTGCCGAGCCCCCCGAAGGCGTTGCTGCCCACGGCGGTGAGGCCGCTGAAGGACGCCGGGCGGTTGAAGGGCTCTGCAAACCAACACAAACAGCTCAGGCTCCCTGCAGGTCGGGAGTTCTGCTACAGCATTACTGTGTTATCCTCCTGCATCCCAGTGCTGTGCCCAGCAGTGGTGGAACACGATCCTCCCACGGCACAGCACTGATTGTGAGGGGCTGGCACAGAAACAATGGGGGACTACAAAACCCTCCTCTTCAAAGAAAACCAAGAGGTTAAAATATACATGGTACTGCATTTAAAGCCTGCAAACATCTCCATTTTTACTTCTTTTTATTCCCTTACAGTTCAGTTCCATGGTTTTCCTCTGGAAACCTCCCTGGCTAGTCAGACTATTATTAACTCTGGCAACTGTGCTCCAAACACCCTCAGGCCATGTCTCCTAAACCAGAGCCAGGATATAAATAAAATGTCCCATTACACTGTTGTGTTGTGCTGACCTGACAATTCTGGAATTCTTCTGGTATTTATTGCTGATACTATATGAAAAACTAGTGTGGACTGAAAAATGCTGGAACAATTCTTTTAGTAGTTAATGCACACAGGCTATAGGAAAGTCATATAAGCAAATTCTCACTTTAGTTTGGAGCATTCTAACAATTTTGATGAAGCCACTTCTGATAAATACAATCACAGAGAGAAGGAAGCCCAAACCCTTTTCTATAGGCAGCAGAGTGCAAAATGATAAACCTGCATTGTGTGTCTGCTTTGTCAATTTGTGACCCTCCCAAATTCTTCCCTATGCAAAATAAAATGCCAGTTTGGTGTGTCTTGATCTCAGATGCTCCCCTAAGAAGCAGAACACCTTATTACAACAGCAGGGAGTTAGAAGGGAAATAACAACACCTGGTAACTTGGGTGGTTCTGGTTTTAAATGTGTATTAACCAGTTTTCACTAACAGACACACTTGAGGCCAGATCACAAGATTTTAAGGATATATTGCCCACTCACTTTAATGGAAAATCAGACATCTAAGTAGGAGATAGGAAAAGAAATACCTCTATGATCCAAAGTCTTGACCCTAAGGCATTTTTTTTGGCTGGTTATAACATAAATCCAGTGAAACCCAACCAGCCCTTTCACCTCTCTAATGTCCAGTTCAGAAGTAATTCAAAACATGCTGTCAATGACACTGGTATGTGTATTTTGAACTGCTACCTGGGTAAAGATTGAACTTTATTTGGCTAAAATGTGCAATTTGTAAAGGCTGAGCAGGATACTCCACACAGGGGAGCTGGAGTGGTCTCAGTGCCCAATGTTGAATTCACCAGTAGTTATAGAGAGAACCTACCTAAGTGAGCAGCTGGGTTGAGGAAGTTGCTGTGGTGAGGTGGTGGGCCAAAAGGGGTGCCAGCTGGATGCCCCCCACCTGCCAAAACAAAGCAAAAGGGGTGAATTCCCAGTAAAAGCTCAGAAAGGGACTTGCTGTGCTCTGGGCTTGACCATCATTTCTGATTTCCCTCAGGTGAGCCCAGAGTGCTGTGATTGTGGGGGCTCTCAGTCAGGACTGCATGCAAATAACAGCTGCTCTTCCAAACAGAAATTCCCAGTTAAAGGGGTGGGAGGGAATGACTGTTTCAGTACAGAAAACAAACAAAAAAAGAAAACGTATGTGAAATGCAGTTTATTTCCAGCATCTCATCTCCAGGATGCACTGGACATGACTCTGTGAAGAAATGTTTCTCCATTTACTACCTGTAACAACCCCCAACATTTCAGCAGGTTGGGCCTTTGTTTTAAAAAAATGCAGAATAATTTGGAAATATTTATCAGTGGACAAGAATAATTTTTAAATATTTATCAAATAGACTTATAGCCCCTGGCATGTCTTGCAGAGAGTTCATAAGCCAAAGCATATGGGAAATTCCTGGCAAGGATTAGCATTTTAATGAGCACGGAGCAAGGAGGGGATTTCACTGCTCAGGACTCACTGGCTGTGGAGAAGAGAGTTGAGGGCCGGGCCAGGTCATGGGGGTGGTGGATGGCTCCAAAAAGGCTGGGGCCTGGTGGCCTGCTCAGAAATTCCGGTTTCAGGCCGAAGTCCAGCTTGTGTGGATCCGACTGCATCTGTTTCTGAAAGGGAAAAACAGGATTTGCAAGAGACTATCGAAAAACAGCAAAAAGCACTTTCTGAATGGTGTGGGTGTAGCAGTTCATTCATACTGATGCTTTAACAGGGATATCAGTTTTTGGGACCCCCAGCATGGGTGCACAGCTGTTTTCCTGGAAGGCAGATCTAAGGCAAAGAAGGAAAAGCTCCTGCATATTTCCTGCAAAGTTCACCCGTGTTTTCACATCTGCTCACATCCACCCTCCAGGGTGTTCAGCACAGGCCTGCCTTCAACAAGAAACTCTCTGAGGAGGCCTCAGACGCTTGCTGAGCTGAAAGAATAGGTCTGTCTTATAATAATAAATCAAGATGTTAGTTTGGTCCTGACCCCAGGTGGGCAGGAGGGTTAAAAGCTGGGTGACAGCCCGAGCTGTGCCAGGCAGAGCTGCCCCTCTCCCAGGGCTCCCTTGGCCACACAGGGATGGCACAGACCAGCCCAGGGACACCAGAACCTTTACCTTAACTGTGAAGCTGCCACCAAGAAAGGCAGTGTATCCCTCAGTGTCCCTCAGGCTGCAATTAGGGGCTAAAATGACCCAGATGACAGATGAAGAGCGTTTGATCCAAGGAACTGCAGCCCCATTTTGGCTGCTCACACTCCAACTCAAAATGCTGCATGTCCCTGTCTTTATTTCCATGTATGAGAATCTGCAGCCTCCCTTCCATGAGGGGAATCTGCTGAGGCAGCTGGATTGTGAACGGTGAGTGAAGGATGGGCTCTTCTTTGTGCCACATCCTCATTTCAGTGCTGCCAACTCCAGTAGTTTCATAGAAGGAAGGAAGAGAAAAAACCAAATTCCCAATGACCTGTGCTGCCAGAACTCCCTAAACACAGATTGCTGATTAATTGTGCAGGTCAGCTGAAAGGATTTACAAATGGGTAACACTGAACCAGGAGATCTTAACAGTAATTCTGGAACAAGCTATGCTTTATAAATCAGTATTTAATACTGTGCCAGCCCGGAGTACAGACTATTACAATGATATAAATATGCATATTAAAAAGTTATGATCAAGTTAATGTGCATGCCTAGGAGCTGTTTTTCAAGTGCTACTAATGTGTCTATGTAGTTATGAGAACAAAAAAAAAAAAAAAGAAAAAAGAGAAACAAAGGTACTATCTGTTTTTGGAGATAAGGGCCTGCAAAGACACTGAAAAGGCAAAGATGGCCAAATTAAAGTCATGTCTTTCAAGAAAGTACCACTGAAGTGCTGCAATAGTTAAAAAAGTTCAGCAAACGCCTCAGCTGAAGCCTGCATGTCAGATTTTTATGCTGTGAACTCTTTTTATTCTTCTTTTTAACAACCAAGTTATAAAGCCCTGACAGGCATTACTCAGAATAGCAAAAGCTTTAATTGCAGCCATATGAACGGTGCTGTTCTAAGTAATGAACAAATCCCTGTCTGAACAGGAACAGGAGTATCATGGGTGTGTTAAAAGATTTTTTGAACGTGTTGGGTTACCCTAAAATAGCACCAGAAAAAACAGTCAGGTTTCTTTTATCCCCAGCTGCTGTTCAGGAGAGCACCCCCCTTGCTGCCAATCCTTACAATGCATTTCAAGGCCGGAAAACGTGTAACACCTTCACCTGGTGCCCACTAAAATCAATCTAATTGTCTGCACTGATGTGAGATCAGGCCATGAGGCCTTTCCTAGAAGAGAGAGGGCCAATTATGGAGCACAAATCCTCTCCTGAGCAGTGGTGAGTCTGAGGAGGAGTGTAAATGTGCCTTGTGCAGCCCTGGCTTTGCCTGTGGAACTCCCCGGGCGTGCACAGAGGTTACCCAGGTCTTGCTGCAGAGGCACAGGCAGGCAAACAGCATCCACAGCTGCAGGCAATTTTTCCTGAGGTCAGGAAGGTTGTGTTTTAAAGTTTCCCATCTTGCCTGCTCCTCCAGTGCCTGCTGTTGCCCTCTGCAAGCAATTACTGGGCCAGGTAGTTACCGAGCCTTCCACACTTCCCCGCAGCCTGGTGGCACTGCAGCCAGCTGGAAACCTCTGACAGGTCTGCTTTATTCCCTGCTCTGTGGTCAGGCAGCACCTTCAGCTTGGGCAGGACAAAAGGCACCTTCACAATCATGGGTTAGAAGGAGAAATTGTCCTCTATGAGCCTTCAGCCAGAGATTCCCCCTTCATGGTCACACAGAGGGAGGACGTGGCTCCAACCACCCTTACCTATTTTAGACCACACCTCCTTTCTTGACTGAACTGAGATAGTGAAACACATTTCTCAATTATTCTTGAAATGTCTGTCATGCACAGCCTCAAAAAGCCAAGTAACATCTTTCCCTGTGCTTCTGGGCTTTATTCCTGGGGTTTTTTAACATGCAAGGTAGAAAAGGATTAGGTAAAAGAAATGGCTGCATGAAAATGGCATTTACTATGAGCTATAAATACAGTGGTATGACCTCTCTCTGAATATCAAATCAAGGAAGATTCAAAGGACATAGACAGCATGGGAATAATAATTTCATTTCAAGAAAATACCTTTTCAATAAAATAGAAAAAAAGGACATATAACTCTCTAGGTCTACAATCTTGTCTTTTTTGATAATGGGAAGATGAATGAAGATCACTAGCAGGGGAAACATAAGGAAGCAGAGAAGAGAGATATGTCTACTGCAGCAAATTAACCTGTCAACCTTGTTTAAAAGGGTTATTTTTAAACTCTATTAGCTGCAGGTTTTTGTAGCTGTTCAACATCTTCATATTCTTGTAGCAATACCTAATACACCTCAATTGCACACACAGACACCAAAGTGCTGTGGGTTCCCTGGTAATTTTAGTTTCTAACACAAGTTATTGACTCCTGAAGCACGAGCAGTGAAGAACAACCTTTCCTTACTTAGTGAAACACCTCAAGAGCAACACAGGATTTTTCAGTGACAAGTAGAGTGAAAATACTGTAAAGGGAAAGAAACTTCACAGAATCCGTGTGCAATGAAAATACAGTTACAATAGGAATAGAAACACCCTCCCTGTCACTTGAATACATTGTTTTTCTTGGACTTTTGTTTCAGGAAAGCCTAAACTGCCCATGGCCCTTACCCTTGAAGTCCCAAAGCTTCAAAAATAACTAAGGAAATACTTCCCTCCCTTAAGTTTCAGTGCAATGAGAGAGTGTCTGATAACACATCACCCGAGGGGCTGTGTCTGCCTGAGCAGCCTGGACCCATCCAGGCCCAACCTCCAGCCATGAGATGGGCTGTGAAGGAAGAGTGATGGCAGCAGTGCAGCCACACTGGGTAAAGCATCCCAGCGACAGAAGAAATCTTCCTGTGCCCCCTGCTGACCAGGAACATGATGAAGAGGAACAGGATACACGTGCTTTGCTTCTCCAGACTTAAAAAATGCCATCTCACATTTGTGTCCTCAGCCACAAATAGAAGTAATGTTGTAGCTCACAGGCACACTCATCTCACCCTTCCCAGCTACAAACTGGTGGTTATTGCCCAAGATCTGTTGCCCTGGCTCTGGAGCATCCCAGACACTTCGTTGGGATCGTACTTTAGGTTTTCATTCTGATAAACCAGCTCTCTGAATTGGAGGGTTATGCTGTAATGCTGTGCATGGTTAATTTAACAAAGCATGGGCCATGCCATAGAACTGCTCCAGTGAGAGGCAAACCCATCCTCTCACAGGTTTGCTCTGTGCCCTTAATCCAAAATTCAGGTGGGCCCCACCACTGACCTTGACTTTCTGTTGGTGGTGGTAGATCTGCCAGGCGATGTGGACGTGCATAGCACACCACTTCCCAGGTTTCTGAAAAAACAAAACACATCAATCAGTAACTTCCAACAACCTGTGGTGCTTTATCCTAGTTCTAGAGCCATTGCCAACCCTTAGCCCAGCCTGGTTTGGTCCAGGGGATCCCCCCACCAAAGGGTCTCCCTTCAGGACCTTCCCTCTCAATCCTCTCGGGAAACTAGAAATGAAAAACCTTTGTCCCTTGCTAAGAAGTTTATCTTGGATATCCAGGAATGCTCCTGTTTTACACACTCCTGTAATCCTCTGATGCCCCTGGCTGAGAATGCAGCTTGTGCTGCTGAGATGAGTGAAGCTGTGTCCCAGCCAGCAGCTGCTGCACAGCTGGATTGCTCACAACTGCACACTGAGGTCACTCCCACCAGTGCAGCTATGCCAAGACTGGCATTTCCACCCAAAGAGGAAAATTAAAGCAGCTTAAAAGGTCACTCTGGTTTTCAAAATAAGTCTGACTCCCTCATATAATTACTGGTCTGTACCTCCAAGACTTGAGCACATAAATGTACTGAAAACACTGGAGGCCAGTCCATTCACTCTTTTTGGGAGGGTCTTTGCATCCTTCCTGTCACCACGGCTTTGAGTCCCGGGGAGGAGAGAGGGAGGGAAGAACCAGAGTGTTTGTTGTGTTTCCTTGTTGATTTTGAACTCCGTTTCCAGCACAGCTGGAAACTTTGACTGAGAAAGACTCATTGAGGATATGCTTTTCCCACTTCTGTTTCTTCAAGGTCTGTAGTAACTACACAGCGAATGATTCCTGCAGATTTAAAAATTATCACAGGAATTCAAGAAGCTCCTTAAGCTACTTGTAAATTAAATGTTTCACAAACTATGGCATATGGTCTGCCTTCTATTTTCAGGTGTGTATCAACCAATAATTAAATCACAAAAAAATTAAACCCTCTCTCACACACATACTCCCCTAAACTCAAGCCTTTTGCTAATTCACAACTGGCTGTGCCAGTGATTTCATAAGTTCACTTGGTTGGTTTGATCAAAATCTAAATCTTCTTCTTGAATACACTGAAAAATTAACAAAAAAACCTTTGGGATGACAGATGGATCTTTAGATCCTTATTTCTAAAATATTTTGTGTTTGAAGTGGACTGTCTGTCATACTGGACAGTAAATACCTGGGTGGGATGTACCATTCTGAATAACACTGAAAACACCCAGTAACTACTAAAATGCAAAATCCTTCAGTGTGCAGTGAAATGACAGGGGATCACTGCCAGGATCTCTAGGATTTGGCTCAGGAAATGATAATAGAAGGATTATCAATATTTAACCTCGAGTATTCATGTGAGGGGCTGCACGAGAAGCAGAAAACTTCCAACTTTGAAACTTTGCATTGTCCTTGAGTGATCACAAGCTGCAGAACTGACCATCCTGCTCCCAAATGAGCGGTAAAACACCCCAGATAACACCTGGCAGCACTGATTTGCAATTATTCTGCTGCTTCAACTCGGTAGGACCGAGCCAAGCTCGACAAACTGTAGCACAAGAAGATTTCTTACCCTCAACATGGGCCTGAACGGATCTGTCAACTGTGAAGAAGAAATGACAGCTTGGTTACATGCCTGTCACTCAAACAATTGCTCTAATTAACAAATTTGTATTGCTTCATTAAGAGACAAAATTAAATGTTATCATTTTACTTTCAAATGAGGCCCTTTTGGATAATAATTAGTCCTTGGCCCCCGTCCCTGAGCGTGGCCCTCCCCCCTGGGCTGTTGTACCTGAGTGTTGACAAGCAACTCAACAAGGCTCACACAGAGCTCTGTCCTCTGGCATCAGCTTTAATTTGTTGATTTAATGCTATGAAAATGGCTGGTTAACTCTGCTGAAGAAAGCACAGATCTCTCCTTTGGGCAAACTTGTGTTGTCTTCCAAAGCTGCCTGGCTCATGAGCAGGCTGGAGAGTGGACAAGCCCCTTTTCCACAGGCTTGATCCCACAGACTGGGTGGGAAGGGGCTGGAATGGGGTGTCAGCCCCTGCACACCAGTGTGTCCCTCACCAGCCATGGCATCAGCTCCTTGCCTTGTGCCTCCAAACAGCCACCACCGACGGACTGCCCGAGCTGTTCTCTGCCACAAATGGGCTTTGCCTTAATTATTTTTTCACACTGCAACAGATGTTGGTAAACAAGGGCTGGGTCAACCCCCAATTTTCTCATTACTACTTTTTATGTGGCCTGTTGTGGGTTTTTTGGTTTTTTTTTAGTAGACTATTTTCTTATTCCCCTTTTTTTGCTCATATTTCACCAGTTAATGCTGGAAAATAAATTCAATTTATTGGGTATTGCTCATTTGTTTTGGATTTTCTGTTTTGAAATGCAATCCTAAAGGAGATTTATAGGTGTGAAAGGTACTTAGCAGAGACAGTGATGGCACAATGAATCATCTTGAAATAATCGAAACTCGGGTTGAAAGGGAACATAAAGCTAAATGACTTCATGATGGGAGGCTCTAGTTATCTCTGCAATTAGATACATAAACAAAAATGTGGCTCTTCTTGGTATAAAGCTCAACTACAGCACCAATTCTGAGCAAACCAAAGTACTGGAACTCGGCATAACCCAACCAAAGCAGCTCTGCTGCACCTTACAGTGAAGCCATAGCACAACATGGAATTGTAAGGAGAGCTCCTCACTGCTTTTGTCAGAGAGTTCTGTTAAAAATGTGTCTGTGTGATGTTTCTCACGGCAAACAATGTCCACGAATTCTCACCCACAAACAACCCCCGGGCAGAGAACAGGGGGAGGCGAAGAGACCAAGTGCTGAGGCCATAAATGCTGCTCACATCCCCTGGAACTCAGGAATCCAGAGTGATCAATAAAGTGCATCTGTATTTCACTGGTGCAATCAATGCTACAGTAACCCAGGGAATAACTGCCATTACCCACATTAAAAACAATTACAGAGTACAAACACAAATCTTGGAGAGGTTTGTACAATTCTGAGTTGAATTGGGCTCTTATGCCTTGACCCCTGGGGCTGTGGGGGAGAGCTGAGCCAGGAGAGAGCTCTGCCACTGCACAGGATCTGTCTGACATTCACCCCACACAACTCCTCCAGTCCTCACTGACTGAAACAGCTCAGACAGCTTTAGTTTTAGGATATTAATTTGGACACTCAATGTTTTCGGGAGGAGTAGCTTTACTTGAGAAAAAACCAAAACATTTTGTACAGACCCGTGGATCTTTCTGGAGAAGGGTATGCGGGACCGTCCCAGGTCTGGCTGCAACATCGATAGGATTGGAAGTCTAGAAACACCACAGGGAAAGAGCATTATTGAATGACACAATGCTTGAAAGCAACAGAACATGAAAAATAATAGTTCTTTATCATCACCACTGCCGAAGCAACAGAGATAAACTTCTTGAAGAGGAAAGAAGAACCATTTTAATCCACTTAAGAGTATCTGCATTATCATCTCAATTTCCAAACTTCCATTGTCCCCCAACTTCCCATTATTTTAATCCAAAACACTGAGGGAACAGTGACTGTTTACCCTGGAAAATGTTTCCAATATGGAAAACCTGACCAGGAACACATTTCTGACACGGAATCTGAAGCAGTATTTGGAGGAGCTCGTGCTCTGCTGCTCATCACCAGCACACTGAGCACACAGAGCATCTCCTCAGTCACTGCCCAAGGGCCTCAGCACTGGCACCACATGGATACCAGGAAAAGTAACATCCAGCTGAAAAAAACATGAAAGCTTTTCCCATGATTTGAATGTCAATAGTCAGTCAATAAAACGAAATGCAGCTTTGTGGAGGAAAAACCCCCGACACAAAAAAATCAACCCAGCCCCCCTGTATTTAGACAGAGCTTCTTCCTAGGTTAAATGAAGAAAATAGAAATCAGCTACAGCATAACTAACAATTAAGAACCAGAGTTGTTAACAGTCTGATTACCATACAGACGAAGAATCCCACTAATGAACTGCAATTTACATATTCAGTCATTAGAGTGGATGGGCCAATTTAAGGAAGAAGGTGTCTCCTCTGCAGACATTGCAGGCCTGATTCCAGGCTTGAGTTGCAAAGGCTACAGACTGTGGTTTCCTTCCACTGATAAACAAAGAGTGACTCCATGAAAACAAAAGAAAACCCCCATGAACTCCTCACAGTTCTCTCTCCCAGCTATCACACATGAGGAGAGGCAAATCAGTGCTCTTCACTGTGGTGGAGCTGGGAGCTAATTATGGAAATGAGTAAACAATAATGATCACCATTCCCAAAAATCCTGATTATTGCATGACCTTTCATTAATACACACTATCTCAGAACTAATTATATTGCTTCTAAAGTGAACTATGCCATTATATATATAATTTTTTTAAAAAAAGTTTGTATGTATCTGAACCTAATGAGAAATAACTTCTCATTGAAATAAATTTGGAAAAAGCCAGTTGTCCCCCATGGAATGAGGCTGTAACTCAGACCTCACTGCTCCAGAATAGGAAACATATCCAACCCCTGAGCTGGATCACACAGTGTGAATAGTAAGAGGTAATTCCTGTCTTACCTTGGGTTGAAAAGCTCCTTGTAGGGATCCAAAGGGGCCAGTTGGAGGGATCATGGGAGGAATACCTGATACAGCTGGAGGATAGGAGTGAAACAGCTGGAACAGAGAGAGAACAACATCAATGCCAGCACAGGACAGGCAGCTGAGCAACACAGAGAAAACATTCCTGTGCAATAGGAGGAAAATGGTACATGGAGAAAACTGAGGAGCATCGGAGTGATCTTGTTGCAACAATGTTAGTTAAAGCATCAATGAGATGTTCACAGATGTCATGATGTTTAGAGCTTAAAAGCAGTTCCAAAATCAGGCAGCCAGAGCCTGTCCCTGCATTAGCCCAGCAGAGCATGAGACACACTTTGTTCCTTCAGTTATGAATTTTTAAATTGGAGAGAGGTTTTAAATGGCTTCGGTCTGTGAGTCGTTTCAAAAGAAAAGGCAGAATCCTGAGTTGAATAAGACTTGGAAATCTACTGTTTAAGTGGAAAAAACCCCTTACAAGTTCTAGGATATTGTATCATTAAAACTCCATTAGTATCTTGGGATTTTAATGGTATCTGTAGGAAATGAGGAAAATATGCACAATTCTTACTTCATTAGCCTGTCTGAGAGGATATCCTGCCACATCTAATATTAGCAGACAGACAATCTGATTTGTTAAAAATTAGTATTTAAACAAAATGTTAAGGCAGAACCCTCCGAAAATGTCGGGTAATTTTTTATAAGGAGCATCTGCTAAGCACAAAAACGTGCACATCTCCACTGACCTCCCTGCCCCCAGGGAGCAGAGAATTTACTTAAAAAACACAAAAGGCTGCTCTGTAGTAGTGCAGACAAACCCAAGGGAAACAAGCAGGTAAACTAAATAAATGAATTCTTGGCTAGGAGGGTGGGGAGGCCCTGGCACAGGTTGCCCAGAGAAGCTGTGGCTGCCCCAGCCCTGGGAGTGTCCAAGGCCAGGTTGGAGCAACCTGGGCTGGTGGAAGGTGTCCCTGCCCATGGCAGGGGTGGGCTGGGCTTTAAGGTCCCTTCCAACCCAAACCATGCTGTGATAAACCACGACATCCCAATGGGATCTTGTCTCCGTGCTCTGGCTGTGACCCTTTGCCCCATTGCTGGAACACAGAACTCGTCCAATTCCATGGAAATGCTGGGGTTACACACCCAGCTGCCTTCTGGTGGGAGTCAGGGATTCAGAGCATCACACTCCAAATACGTTCTCCCAGTGAAAGCTCTGGATCTAACGGGATGGCTCCCAGCTCCACTGGGACTGCCACCCAAAAACCCACTGGGGTCCTCTGGCTGAGATAAACCCCCTCCAAACACACCAGATCAAAGTCAAGCACTGTTTGCTACTTTTAAGATCAAATAAATGAGTTAATGGCCAATTGAACAGAAGCAGGACTGGGCAAAGTAAAAGACTGGACATGAAGTGCAGGAAAACACCAAGAAAATCCCATCCCAGAATGAATCAGTATCACAAAGTTTTGATGGATTTGGTTATGCCAGGCATACACACGTGCTTTTCTTCATCCTTTTTCCTTCCACTAGCTTATCGTGCAAGGTCATTTATTCATATTATATTCACTGATCACTGAGAAAATAGTTCAGTACTTCAGAGGTATCAGAAGATTTTCTCAGTTCAAAAGCATGGTATCAAACTTCTGTTCAGAATGTTGCTGCTGTTGTTTTTAATTCTGCTTAATTTGGACCTGCTCCATGCAATGGTGCAGAAAAAACACTTTGAGATTTAGTTGATAGTGAATGGTAGGTATTTGAGAAATCATTAAGAGACACTTGTCCTCATTTACAATAACTTTTAATGAGTAAAATGTGCTTTAAATCCTCCAGTGTCTTCTGCATTTAATTCTCTGTGTAATGGACTAATTCCAAATGATGGGAAAAGACGTAATACTTTGTATTCTATTGGCTATGACTGATAATAAGGAATTATTTCCTTAGAGTTTTATAACAACTGGTAAGTTAATTAAATGTGACCTTTCCTCAAGGGCAGAATTATTAATAAAATATAAATATTATAACTCCATGATCTCTGATCAGTTAAATTCCTCCAGCTTTCAGGATATATCCTTCATAGTCAGTGCTCCCTTTTTCCCCACTATCCTTTCTCTTTGGAGCAGCATTTTCCCTTTCCAGCTTTCTCAGGGATCACAGGAACCACAGCTCTCCTTGCCCGGGTGTGTGCAAAGCTGAACTGGACCTGGCTGGAGGTAAAAGTAATGCCTCACTGTGCTAAAAGTGATTGTAAAATCAAAGATGCCCAGAAAGAAAACTGATTTTAACCTCAACACGAGTTTCTATGTGAGCTGCATTCCCTGTTCTACAGGAGATGGATTCTAACCCTCAAACAGATCTTGTTCTCCTGCAAAGTTCACCTGCACTCCCTGCCGGCTTTTTTAAGGTATCCGAACTCCTGGTGTGGATCTGTAGTGGAAACTCTTGTCTACAGGATGAAGGGCTGTGGAAGTGCCACAGCTGGCCACTATTCCTATTTCTCCTGCCCTGTGGGCTGTGCTCTCACACCACTCAGGGGCTGCTTCTTGGAGCTGCAGCTGCTGAGGGAGCCGATGGAGCAGTTCCTGCCCCATGGGGGGATCACAAGGCTCTGGCCTGGCTGGGGTTACACACAGATCTTCATCCAGTGTAACCTGGAACCACCACGTGGATCTCCTGGTATCAGCCTGCCAAATATCCCACAGTAATCACTGTGCAACCCAGGGACAGACCTTTCCTGAAGGGAAGGCAGGGGAGGCACAAGGGAGCAGATCTGGGCCAGGGTCCACAGCACATGATGGAGAACAGCCTTTCCTGACTTTAGAGGGGTGATGCCATGACCTTTACAATCCAGGTTGATAAGATATTATGTCACTGAATTTGAAAAGCAGATACAGCTGGAGACTTCTACAATGTTTCCTGTATTACATGTTGACTTCTGTGCTTTATTTCTAAAATTCTTGTACCTATCTCCCAGCTCCGTGTTCCTGCTTGGATCAACACTGATGACAATATATCTTCTGAATCCATGTAAAGCTCAGCAAATCAGAGTCCAGTTTTGCAAACAGCAATGCAAATGAGCAGCATTACCCTTTATTAGCACAGGCTTAAATGTTTGCCCAATACTCCTCGAGCTCTGAGCCTGCAAACACTCTCTTACAGTTCAAGTTACTCAAATGAAGTGCCAGAAATTACCAGGCCTGTTCAGATGTAGGACAGGCTGTGAGCAGGGACTGTGGTTAATCAGGACAGCAGAAAGCACCACACCATGGTCTTAACCAGTTTTTTTTGCCCAGTTCCACTTCTAAGCAAAACCAACACATAAAGCCAAGTGCTTTGCAGGTTTCTGAGTGCTGATGCAGTACTCCTTCTCTCATCAAAATATCACTCTTGGATTTAGAAACTCTTGCCATATTCAATCAGGTACATGCCTCTGCCAATAGGACGAAGGAAATGCAACCCAGATTTCAGCAGCAAATGAATCAGTAGATTCAAACCTTTAGGAACAGAAGGTTTACACTTAACTGGAATATTAAAAATCAGTTCATCTCAATAAATAACATTTTTGGTAGCTTAGGTAAACACATCTAGTGCATAGCTGGATTCGTGTTGCTGTCATCAAACAGAGCTTTCAAAACATAACAAGCCCAGTGGATCAGCTGTGCCTTTGAAATCTGAAGAATAAGACAGGTTTTCAGATTTTATCAAACAAAATATGATAGATTAGGAAAACTATTAGATTACCTATCCCTGGAGGGTTTGTATGATAGTTTGTCAGTTCATTTCAAGTTTCTTAGGAAAAATATCAGCCTAAGGCTTTGTGGCACAACCGAAACACCGTGATGGAATCACCGCTCCCTCCTGCTCCACGGGAACAGTCAGCTCTTCTGTCTCATCTTTTCACATCAAACCTCTCCAAATGGTGTATGAGCAAGAGATCTTTTGATTGGAAAAGCTGATACTGCATCTTGATCAGAAACAAGCACCATGAGCGCAAGCCTTCAAAAGCCAAAGCAACCAAGGACGATAATGGTAAATCCTGGAGTGATGATTAGGGAGAGATTGGACACTGTGCCATTGATTGAGTGGTGATCCCAACCCACCACAGAAAAGCAGTGAAGTCAGTTTGAAACAGAGCAATAAAACTCACACTGTGACGGTAGAAGGGGTCAACTTTTGTAGGGTATTTGTCAAACTGCAAAGGGATCAAAGCACAAACTAGTTACTTGATATTTCCTTGCTTAACTTCTGTTGGCAAAATAGAAGACAAACTTCTCTATTGTTTGGCAGCCAACAGAGAGGAAAAAAAATGCAGAAAATTAGGTTTCCAATGAAACTGTTTGGGATTTTTCCTTCTTCAAAGTAAATCAAGAGACAGGAAAAGGGAAGAGGCACCAGAGTGCACACTCCTCGTCCCTCAGCTCCCATCCTTCACCTGCACCTACCGTTCCCGGGCCTGTCAAGAGGGAGGGACAGCCCTGCCTGTCCTGCCCAGCCACACCTGGGCAGCACAGGCCTCCTGCCCCACACCCTGGCAAATTCTTAACACTTTTTTTGTAATAAAGAATAGAGTTGTGCTCTACTTATCCTCACATTTCTGCCTGGGGTACGCACCATGGGCGGTGCTGGCGTCGGCATGATGGCAGTGGGTGGGATGGCGTGGGGGAAAGGCGTGAAGGTGTGCTGGTGTGTGTGTTGGTGTGTGTGCTGGTGCTGGTGCTGGTGCTGGTGGAACTCTGTCCTCAGGTAGGGCGGGGGGCCCAGGGAGGCCCCGCGGTCCGCGCTCTGCGAGGCCAAAAACCGCGTGTTGAGTTCCTGCCGGAGGAGATCTTGTTCTGAAACACAAACAACAAAACAACCCCCCGTGAGCTCTGGGGCTTTTCCACACCTTGTGCCACTTACTTCGCTGGCTGTGGCATCAGTGCTGTGTTTAAAGCCCTGTACAGGGTGAGAAAGCTCCCTCAGGTCTTCCCCAAAGGCCTGAGACATTTGAAAGTCTCCATCTCCCCTTCCTCACCAAGACTGTTTTCACATTCTTCTGAGCATTAACCTGGGGGTTCTCCCTAAATTTGTATGGACATGGACACAGCCCTAAATAGGTGAGGAGGTACGAGTAGGCTGCAGGAGCAACCAAGTGGCTGCTGCTCATGTGAGTGCCCTGATGTACAAACTGATGCTACTCAAATGTTGATATCCCTCCACTTTCTTCCCCCACTTCCTTCTCAGGGACCTGGTGAGGTCCTGGCACAGGTTGGGCATAGAAGCTGTGGCTGCCCCATCCCTGGAAGTGTCCAAGCCAGGTTGAATGGGACTTGGAGCAACCTGGGCTGGTGGAAGGTGTCCCTGCCCATGGCAGGAGGGTGGATCCATATTAACATCCTTCCAACCCCAACCATTCCACGATGCACAGTTTTCTCCAGTGATAAGAATCTCTGAATCTCACCCCCTACACCATCCTACACAAACACAGGCTCAGCCACCTGCAGACACTCTCCCCAGCCAGGGAAGCAACACTGGGCTCAGACCACAACTGCAGTGAAGCCCTTCCCCAAAGGGGTCACAGATTCTGTGGGGGTACATGGTGTTCGTACCACGGGTTCAACAAAATAGACATGAAAAAAGCACAGCCTTCCAAAAATAGTCATTCCCAGGGCAGAGGAAAAGCCACTGGGTATGTCTTAAGTGTTTTTAGGGGCTTTGATATGACTTAAAATCATCCAGCAGTGAGTACAGCCTCTCCCCAACCAACAGGGCACTAAAACCAGAGAACTGGTCTCCTACGCTGCACGAGACCCGCTGGGCCACGACCCCTCTGGCTCTTACCTGAGTAAGTGCTACCAGCTGGGTGTCCTGGAACCTGCAGTGTCCCTGACGTCAGTGGAGGTGGAGGGGGCAGAGCCGTGGGAGGGGCAAACATATTGGGGTGGTGGGGGTGTGCTGGGGGCTGCAGGGTGGGCGTGAAGGTGTGCAGGGGGCTGTGGCTGGGCAGGGACAGCGGGAACGGGGAGGCCGAGGGGTGGTGGGATATGTGGGGAGGAGGGGCCTGAGTCTTGGCAGGAGTGCTGCTTCTGCTGCTGCTGTTAACGAGAAGAAAAGCAATTAGGCTTTGCATGGAGGGGAAAAAAGCTCCAAACACAGACATCCCCCCCAACCCACACATTCAACACAGCACGGATGGAACTCACGGATTACAAATACAGGTTACTATTCCCAGCCCCACCACTGTGATACCCCTTCCTTCAACCACCTCCTGGACCTTCTCTGGTATCTTTTACTTCCTTTGGTCTCTCCACACCAGCACTTGAGACATATTCTCCCTGTAGGAGGTTGATATTCTGTCCCCCAACAACACAGGGATGACACACAAAGGAGTAATCAGCCCTGTGCATTCATTACTTAATTATCAGGTCCTTTCTACATGACTGCTTCTGATTCATGTTTTCAGGCAAATGGAGCTCAAAATCAGTGAACACTGCATTACTAAAAGTTTAAATTTTTTTTGCTATGATTTAGTAAAATGAAAGACTGCAGAAAACATGAAATGAAGTTGAGAAGGCAACAAAAGACATGTGCTTATTGTATAGTTAATGCCTCTCTCTACTCCCACAATATAAAGAGATGAGTCAACAAAGTAAGTATTTGTGATTACACTGGTTGCAATATCTCAGGTTTCTTCTCCTACTGATGAGTATTTAAAATATAATCATGTAGGGCTGAATTCTACTTGTCTTTATTTCACATAACAACATGCTCCTGTTGCAGTGACTTCCAAAGACAAGCAATACCAGCTTGGTTAAAAATAAATCCAAATCTTAAACACCTCCATAGTCAAACCATGAAGCAACCATAGTGTTGGTTCACCAGGTCTTGAAGGTCACCATCTGCCTTAGATTTGGGGAATGACAGCCTTGCTTAGAGTAGGGGAAACCTGAGGGTCCTGACTCAGACACCACGGGTTCCTGTGAATGTGTTGTTTAATCTCACTGCTCATCTTCAGAGGAGGAAAACAAAAGGTGAGGCTGATCTCACTGTGCCAGGTGAGAGAAGAACACTGCAGACTGCAAGGTGTCAGCAGTGCAGGAAACACGGAACTTTGCAGTCGCTGGTGTGTGATGGGCACTGGGCTGCGTGCAGCTGCACCACGCTCCCTGCTCTAGGGCATGGCAGTGGCTGGAAAAAGCAGATGTTTACAGGGATGGCAGGGTTAAAGAGTTACCCTTCAGAGTGCAGCCCAGCCTGCAGGAACTGTGATTTTCTTCCCCTCGTGTATACTGTGCAAAATCCCCTCCAAAACCCCAAGACAGGCAGGAAAAGTAAAAGCTAATTTAAAAATACCCAGGGTTTATGGGATTGCCAGGTCAGACACAGAGTGATCCCGGCTCATCTCAGGGTAGGAGCTGAGGTTAAATGAATGCACTGAGTCCCTTTTACTTCCTAGTGATGGGATGTGCTGTCACTTTTCTCCTTTAGTTAATTCCCCGCCACTCCATCAGCGCAGCGTCCCACCCCAGCACCCCGGCCCGGCGTGGCTGCAGTGACCCAGACCCACGTCTCCATCCTCCTACCTTAAGCTGTTGAGGCTCAAGCTGCTGCTGTTGTAGGCGGAGAGGGGCTGGGAGAGGCTCTGCGCGGCGGGATGGGGCTGCACGGCGGGCAGGGCCGGGTGGGCCGGCGGCAGCGGCGACTGCGGCCGCGGCGGGTGCTGCGCAGGGGGATGCTGTCCCGGGGGATGCTGTCCCGGGGGGTGCTGTCCCGGGGGATGCTGTCCCGGGGGATGCTGTCCCGGGGGATGCTGTCCTGGGGGATGCTGTCCTGGGGGATGCTGTCCCAGGGGATGCTGTCCCGGGGGATGTTGTCCCGGCGGGTGCTGTCCTGGCGGGTGCTGTCCTGGCGGGTGCTGTCCTGGCGGGTGCTGGGGAGCAGGGGCCCGGGAGGGCTCCTCGGGGGCCGGGGGCAGCGGCGGGGGCGGCGGGACGGGCAGCTCCGGGCGCGGGGCGAGCGCGGGGCTGGGGCAGCGGGCCTGGGGCGGCTCGGGGGGAGGCTGGGCCAGGGGCTGCGCCACCTGAGGGCAAGGGTCTTTAGGCACCACGGGCTCAAGCACTGGGTCTTTGCTGCTGTCCTGGCTCTTCTCTTGGCTCCTTTCTAATCCTGATATTTTGGGGACAGCCGGGCCCCGAGCACCAGGGTCGTCATTTTCAGCGGGCGGACCGACTCCTAACTCCTTATCTGCAACAACAGCAGAGACAGGGATGGTTAAAACCAAGGTAGCAAAACCAGTCACACTCCGGGCAGTTCCGTTTTGCTTTCATCAAGAACCACCCATGCCAATGTGAACCCGAATCAAATCCCTCTGCCTGTCATCCCCTCTCTCCCATAACCCTCCTCAAAATAAACCCCCTGGCAGAGAAGACAGACCCTGTTTAGTGCTGCTGTTACTCATCATCACTCCCTCACTGACCACTGAGGGAACAAATGCCACTGAGCTCTGGGACTTATGACAGAAACATTAAGGTTGGCAAAGACCTTTAAGATCATCAACCATCAACCCAGCACCACCACCATGTTCACCACTAACCATGTCCTCAAGGGCCACATCCACATGTTTCTTGAACACTTCCAGGGATGATAATTCCACCACTGCCCTGGGCAGCTGTGCCAGTAGTGCCTGACCACCCTTTTAGTGAAGGAATTTTTCACAATATCCAACCTAAACCTCCCCTGGCACAATTTGAGGCTGTTTCCTCTCTTGTCCCTTGTTCCCTGGGAGCAGAGCCCGACCCCCACCCGGCCCCCGCTCCTGTCAGGGAGTTGAAGAGAGTGATAAGGTCCTCCCTGAGCCTCCTTTTCTCCAGGCTGAGCCTCCTCAGCTCCCTGAGACACTCAGACCCTTCGACGTGACACAAGATCTAAACATTAAAACACACACTGGCAGGAACCCTGGCTATTTTTGGTTGGCTGGTCATGGAATAACTTACTTCTATTTTCCAACTCTTTAATAATAATAATTAATTAATAGTATTATAATTTTAACATTTGCTACAGTGGAGTTTTGCTCACTGGGGCTCTACAGCAATTTCCCACTGGAATCATTCCCCAAACCTTCTGCCAAAGCATATCTGGTCCACGGCACCCCTTGGAATAAACTGGGGGAATGCAGCTGATCCAAGACTGGAAAAGGTGGTGCCTGAAGGAGGGGGGATCAGGAGCACCATTTAGGGCTGTATCTCACAATAACTTGGATCAGCTGAACTTACACCTTCAGCAAACATGGAAGTGCAGTGTATGGAAAACACAGAAGGTTTAAAGGAACTTAGGACAAACTTGTAATTAAAAAAGGATCCAGTGTTCTTAATAACCTTAAAACAGGAAAACTTTACTCCTTCTTCTGCCAGTTTTAAGGGGTAAAATGACTAATTGCATAATAAAATAATATACATCCAGAGAAAATTGTTGACAGCTCCACTGCCCAAGCCCCGAAGTAATGGAGTGAAATAAAGAGGATGGGGAGTGAGATCGTCCAGCCCGTAGCCAAGGCACACATGTTCTGCAACCATCACATCCCTGGAGACAGTCTGGCAGCAATGTGTCACAAACACAGCATCACTTGGGCTTCATTTAGCTAAGACATCAAAATAAACCATGTCAGGCACCCTGTTACTGGTGGTTTACAGGCCCTGTGCAAAGGTAGCAACCTGGTGTATATATATATTTATATATATTCAGGGTTTTCCGTAGTTTGTAGACAGGAGATGGGGAAAAAAGGGTAAAGAGAGGCATAAGGGTGGTAAAGAGGATAAGAAGGAAGAAGGAAAGGGGAAAAAAGTAAGCAGACTTATTTGATGAGGACCTACTTTAATCACTTCTGGAATATGCAACCTGTAACAGGCACAGAGGCTCCTCCACAGATTTGGATCAGAAGACTGTGGAGGCAAGAGTGGAACTCCAGAGGGATAAAAATAATTACTGTGCCGTATGCTCAAGGTCTATCTCACTGCAATTAAAGTGCAGGTTCTAAATAAAGGGAACTTCCCTTGCATTAATTGTTTGGATCAATCCTGTTTGATCAATTTTAGAAATTAGACAGACAGTGATGTGCACATGTGTAAAGGCAGGTCCCCAAGGAGGAAAGAAGAGAGCAAGTTTGTTCAGGAATAGGTGGATCTATATTCTCAGT
Organism: Myiotriccus ornatus; assembly: GCA_036023395.1. Lineage (NCBI taxonomy): Eukaryota > Metazoa > Chordata > Aves > Passeriformes > Tyrannidae > Myiotriccus > Myiotriccus ornatus. The sequence goes on along the minus strand of JAYRBT010000051.1, from coordinate 9,678,026 downwards.
CCTTATGGGTGTAAGAGATAAGTTTTTGTGGTTTGGGTGTGGTTTTTTTTTTAAACACAATTAGGGCTTTGAGGGCTTAGCCTTGTCATTAGAAATCCCCTACTAGATGAATGAAGTAGGTGGTCTGGAAATCCTGCACAGGTGATATTTCCAAATCTACAGGGAACACCTTGCACTCAGTGCATTCATTAAATCCTTTCACTTGGTATTTTTAGCCCCTCTAATGTGTGGAACATTTATTCAGCACAGCTCTGTGCTAAGGATCTGCTCCTCACGCTCCTCCTCCCCGGGAAAAAAGGGTTGGGAATGCCACTGCCTGCTTGGGATCTCTTGCTGCTGCTCACATCTTCATTACACAGCACCCAAGTGCCATTCCTGGGAGCCTGCACTTGGAAGATGCTTTGTGTAGTGAGATAATGTTATTCCAAATGTCTCCCACCAAACGTGCCCATGGTTTCTCCCCCTCCCTGTCTAACTCCCCAGCACCCACACAGTCCCCCAGCACAGGGTCAGCTGTCCAGGAGCCTCTCCAACCCCAGTAACCCAGTGCACACATCCCTGCATGGGTGATAACTACGATGTAAAAATCAGAAATTTCTCATCCCACAGTATCTCTCTGGGGAGCTGAAATCCCCCCTCAGTGCTGAACATTACAAGTATTTGGGCTCCCAGTTCCCCCAGCACTCACTGATGGAGCACATTTTGTCTAAATGAGTGGCATCAATCGACCTCACCAGGGCTGGCCATGGCACTGAACAGGGCAGTGACAGCCCCAAACCTGCCAGAGCTCCAGGAGGGTTTGAGGACCACTCTCAGGGACAGGGTGGGATTACTGGGGTGTCTGTGCAGGGCCAGGAGCTGGACTGGATGATCCTTGTGGGTCCCTCCCAGCTCAGGATATTCTGTGATTCTCTATTTCATAAGGAGGGCTCGAGTCTTCATCAACAGCACTTCAGGGTCACACAGACAACATTAGGCTCTTTCTACCAGTGCATCCTGACTGAGAGGCTCAGTGTGAGAGCTGTGGGGAAGAAAAACCCTTTATGTCACTGTGATACAGATAACCTTCTGAGTTTGTCTATCATCATAGCAATTATCTGCAGCCAAGAGCTAAGGAAGCACCAAGTGAACTTTCTTTGCTGGCAGCCTCCACACTGTTCTGGATGAAGTGGAATTATGGCATCGTTATTCAGGAGGGCAGGAACTGTGAAGTAACTTCCATGCTGACACAGGCCTCCCTTTCCCCACTGGGTTGAAACTGCATCAGCAGCACTCAGTCCTTTACTGAAAAAGGAATAAAGCCACAATTTGTTGCTGAGGACTGAGGAACATTGGCTAAGCTTGTCCCACCCACACAGCTTCCATTATCTTCCTTTCCTGTGCCATTTGATGTGTCTTAAATTTCAAATTCCTCTATTTTTCACTCAGCACAGACAAACTGGGGATGTCTCAAGAGGAAGGACTCCCAGTAGCCTCCATGAAACCCTGCAGTGTGTGTGATTATTACTGGGTTGGCTCCACCACACGTCCCTCCAGAGCCATGGATTTGTATAATAAGCACAGATTATATGCAGCTTTCCACCACTGCCTCTCTTCCTAATGTGCAAACCAGTAAAACTTGACCCAAACTCCACGTTCTGGCTCCTTTGTACCATCTGGGTGGTCCCAAAGAGCCAGAGGAAGGCCAGGGGTGGCCACTGAGAACATCCCAGCCACAGATGATGCCCAGCTGTGCTTCTGCTGACAGAAAGGCCCCATCAGAACTGGCCAAATTTGAAATTTCAGAGATCCACCAACATAGAACACTCCCATTTTGCCTGGGCAAGTGTTGCTTGCGATGGGTTCACCGTGTCTGGTTGCACAGGAGGTGCCAAGAGCCAGCACAGGGCATTCCATGATGAGAAGAGCTGAGGCCCCTGGGCTGTCCCAGGGGCAGCCAAGGATGTGTGACCTGGGCATCCCTGCCCTGCCCTGCCAGGACCTGGGGAATGAAACCTCCTGAGGCAACATCCTGCATGATGCTGTCGACTCACAGTGGCCAAGCTTTCTTTCTGAGCTTAAAATCATCCAACTTTTCCATGTCCAGGTCTGGAGTGTCATCCAGAAACTAGGCTGTGTCATATCCTGTCACTCCTCCCTCTGTCTGCATCAGGATTCAGCCTCTCCAGGTCTGGCCTGGGAGCCTTGAGGCATCTTCAAAGAGCTTTTCAGAACCAGCACTAAATTTGCCACTTTCCTGAGATGAAAGTTTTGAATCACGCTCAAAGTCCTTATTGCACAAGTAAGAAAATGATAGGAATTTTCAGTGTTTTGCAGCATTATCTCTGGGACTGAGCATTCAGCCTACCAAAGAAATATTGTATAGCGTTATTTAATTTTAAAATAGTATTAATTTTCTTTTTCTACTTTGCTAAGTTGAACTCTTCTCTCAAGAACACTGCCTCTGCCTAACTCAAGTTTTCTGCAAACTTCTTAATGCAAGATAAAAACACAGATCTTCCAAACCCAGAAAAACTCTTTTCTCCAGCTTTACCACGGATAAGGGTGGAGTTGGTGCAAACTGCCACAGCAAATACAAGCCCCTAGAAGATCTCTGGAGTCATGGAGTGCAGGAAAGATCCACCCCACAGCCCACCAGCCCCGGCAGGTTCAACCCTCAGCAAGCACTGGAAACAATGAATCAGGTTTAAGGCCTGACTGTCGTTTTCAGATTGATTAGTCACTGGTCAGTGCAGCACTGGGATGAGCAGGGGCAGTGACAGGAGCTGCTCCTGCCCAGCAGGGAGGAGGCTGTTGGGATCACACAGGCCCCAGAGGGATTCAGCTGCTCCGCTGGATACACACAATTTGCTAAAAACAATTTCTCATTTTTAGCACACAGTCATCTTTCATCCTAATTTCCAAGGACACTAACAAAGCATTTGATTATGCAAATGAAGAAGATGCCTTGGAAAGCACAGTTACTGCAGCTCTGTCATCTGCTGATAGCAATTACTCCCCAGTAAGCAGGTATTTAAGCACAAGTGAACAGCAAGGCTGGTGACACACTTTGTACTTAATTATAAAACAAAGGAAATCATTCAGGACAAAAGATTTTGCTACCTCCTGTTAAAAATGTTTATCTTCCGTGTTCAAAGGGATTTAATTGTCAACAATGAAGTTGCAGATCAATGAAAAGAAGCACTTAGTGGGATTGTACAAGATGTTGACAATTCTTCAGTCATTGAGCTGCTTCTGGCCTTGATTTGAGAGTGCAGAGTCCTCTAATACTGCACATGAAATAATTTATTTCATCCAGCTCTTAAACAGAACATACTTTATAAATGTAACTCCTATAGCCTGTACACTGGGAGTGTAATACTGACAGCCCTTATTTTAAAAAAAAGCTATTTTTACTTAGTAAAAAGGAACGAGATAAAGCTGTCTAGAGGAAAGCAAAGTACAGAACATCCAGACATCCCCCTCTCTCAGAAATCCCAGGATTTTTGTGAATAGGAAGGAGCTGCAGGCTCAGCATGACAGACCCTGGGAGAGAGAAACACTGGGAGAACTCAGTCCTGCTTCAGTGCAGGGACACAACATGCACAGCCAAAGGTTTATTTCCAATAGGGAAAATCTCCTGACTTCCTAACCCTTCCAGTTCAGAATCAGTAGGTTACATCATTAACTACACAACCCAGCTCAAGTGCTGACTGAAGGGGACTTCTCTCAAACGTCAGGAAAACTTCCCACATGGGAACTGCCTCTGACAAAGTCACTGGGGGATATTGTTTGGTAATAATGGATATGAGCTCAAAGAGTTTTACCTTCCTGTTTCAATTCTGCATTTTTAATTAAAGAAATCTAGCTCTTGCCATCACAGTATTTCTAAAGCACACCCAGATTCACACAAATGTTAAGCTGGGCTGGTGGTCTGTGCTTTCCCACCACCCACTGCACCAGCACGAGGCTTTTCCAAATCAGGTGCACAGCCCTTGGAGCCAGTGTGTGAAAACCCACTGCCCAGCCCATGGGAGATTTTCTGCCCAGGTTCTCTAGAATTGTGGTAACAACCATGAGCTTGTTATGTACCTAAATCTCAAGAGTCATAGAATCCCAGAATGGTTTGGATTAAAGGGACCTTAAAACCCATCTCATGCCACTCTGCCACGGGCAGGGACACTTTCCACTAGCCCAGGTTGCTCCAAGCCCCGTCCAACCTGGCCTTGGACACTTGCAGGGATCCAGGGGCAGTCACAGCTTCTCTGGGCAACCTGTGCCAGGGCCTGCCCACCCTCACAGGGAAGGATTCTCTCCCAATAACCCATCTAACCCTGCCCTCTGGCAGTGGGAAGCCGTTCCCTCTTGTTCTGTCACTCCAGGCCTTTGTCCAAACTCCTTCTCTGCCTTCTGCAATCCTCTTTGGGCTATTCCAGAAACACCCTGTGACCCACCCAGTGGTGAGAGCATTTCAAACCTGCCCAGAGCAAATAACGTGGCTGTACAAGACAATAATCGATTTAAAAAGAAAGCACAGGAAGGCTCAATAATTTTCTCCAATTATCAACAGGGACATCACCTCAGCACAAAATTAACCCCATCACAGGGCGAGGGAAGGCAAATATAGTGAGCTTATCCAATGTATTTGCCTTGGCCACATAGCCACAATATTCCCTCAAATGCCCACGACATCTGCTCAGCCCACTCGAATGTGACAGGATTACTTGAATGAGCCTGAACAAAACCAGCTTTCAAAAGCAGCTTGAAAAGTATCACCGACTGAATTTAGCCTGACAGCTCAGTTTAATATACCAAGGACAAAAAAGATCTGTGTGATATGTTTATACAGCAGAATAACACATGTATTCCCCGTGAGAGGTGTCATACCCACAACTCACCAGCCACATACCCCTGGTTCCTTTGGGAATTTGTTCTTTAGAGCGAAGAACTTCTATTCTGATTTTAAAGGCATGATGCCAATATAAGCAGAGAGCTTAAAAACTCTTGCTAACACTAACATGAAGCTCAGCCTGACCAAGACAATTCCTACTTTTAATTACAACTATTTCAGCTCATTGGTGTCCCCAGGGAAACTTCGCTGAGCTTACACATTCCAACTCCCCCCATCGGGGTCACTTGACACTATTCTCATGCTCTGCACTGTTTTGCTCATGTTTCCAATGCTGCAGAGAAAAATGTGGGTATTATGGAACCACAGAATCACAGCACCATTAGGGTTGGAAAAGCCCTCAAATCATCGAGCCCAACCATTCCCCAGCACCGCCAAGGCCACCACTGACCCATGTCCCCAGGTCCCACATCCACATGGCTTTAAATCCCACCAGGGGTGGTGATTCCACCACCACCCTGGGCAGATGTGCCAGGGCTTATCCAACCACCTGCTCTAACACAGCACTGCTGAGGAAGAATTCTTCTGGTCTGGCTCATATCAGTAGATGCAGATTTCACTGCTGCTGGCCAACAAAGTGTCTCATTAAATGTGTCAATTATAAATGTCCAGTAATGCACATTTCTCTATAAATTGAATTTCTTATGTAGGCTAAAACACATCCCATGAATTTAGTTCATTTTAAAAGGGGGAAAAAAGAAGCTAATTTACTGAATGGGTTAAAATGTGTAACTGAAGATCTACTTATAATTTGTGTTTCATTCCTTTGACAACACAGTCACTAAAAGCTTTTCTTTGCATGTAAACGTGACTCTGCACACCAAATTCTTCCTGCAAGGGACGGTACTACAGGACTTAAATGACTTTGTAGAAATTTAAATAGAAGATAATACAAAATTGAGAAAAAGGCAACAACAAGGACTCTTTGGCATTCCACAGCATTTTATACACAGGAGTGGGATATTCCACTGTATGGCAAGTCAGAAATTGAGAACTTTCTGGCTTTGAATGACAGCCATCCCTATGGGACCACTGCTGTCTCCTCAGTAATTCACTGTAGGTGTTGGGGCCCTTTCTGGTCCAAAGATCTCTTGGTGCCCTCCCTCCCCTCCATCATTGCTACGACAGGTTTCCTTGGTGTTGATAACTTGTGCTCTTGACCATGTCCCTCCAAACCTGCTCTCCACTTCATAAGCAGACACCAGTCAGACCCCAGCCCTCCCAGGAACCAAACCTACAGAAACAGCTGAAATCTGAGTATTTGCCCAAGTCACACCCACGTTCACACAGGAGGTGGGGAGCTGTGGAGCCTGGCAGGGCACACAGAGATGCTGTTTTCCATGTCCATGGCAATTGGAAAGGCTGTGCTGCCAACCAGCTCTGCTTTCACACGTGTCAGGTCAGCTGGTGGTTCCTGGCAGAGTGAATTTTGGTACAGCAAAGGGCCCCTTATATCCTATCCTCATTGCTTAACACAATGTGACACGTTTACTCCCATCAGCTGAACTACTCTCACTACATTTGTCTGTGACCTGAGGGGTTTTATTCCTTATAAATACATACAGCAGGACTGTGAAATAGGATTTCTGACAGGACTACTGACTCACTGAGCACTGTGCTTGCCCTCCAACAGACCTGGAGGAATAACACATGTCATGCCGAGCAGGCACCTTCATGTGACCAAGAAAGTATTTTCCTTAAGCCCTCTGGATGATCACTTTTACCGTGAACACAGGTCGGGCAGTGCCCATCATCTCAGGGTACCACTTTTACCACTGTTTCATCATTTTGCTGGAAAATTGACTCAAATGTCACTGAGCACTGGCCATGGCAGTTTGTAGAAAATGCAATTTGGGACACTGTGGTTTTTTACTACCAACCTGAAAGCAAAATTCGAGTGAAGGTGCAAAGTCAGGGTGAAGGCGTTTGTGAACTACCTGTTCACTGCTGAGGCAGATGTTGTCTTCAAGGAAGCTCTGACTCAAGTGTTTATTCCCAGAGGTGTGGATAATCTCTGCACTGTCCATACAGATGACTAAAAAGACATTGAGTTGCTGTGAAAGTGCCTTTGCACATCATCATCATCAGTGCTCACCTCAGTGTTTACTGACTGACCTGGCTGTAACGAAAACAGCAGAGCAGCAGGTCAGCAGCGTTCCTGTTACAACAGAGAAGCTGCCTGAGAAGCTGCCACATGAACACATCCTAAACCACCCCAGCAGCAATGAACACAGACACCCCCAGCTCAGTGTCAGCTCAGCACCGCACTCAAAAATCTAAATAAACATCCTCACTCCCAAAATAAACAGTGAGCAGTGAAGGCCAGATGAACATCAGATCTGCCCCACACAAACCTCCACTGTCACTGTGGTGTGGTTAATGAGCTGGCAGGTCACAGGGCTGACACAACAGTGTCCTACAAGCAGAAAGGACACCAGCATCGGGACAGCCCTGCCTGCTGCAGGGTGCTTCTGCAGCCCCAGACACAGGGATTTTCTACACCAACTGCAATCATTAGCCTGTGTATGATTCATAATACCATTTCTGCTCCTCACTTTTATTTTGATTCATGTTGTGCCTTGCTGCTGAGGCTAATTATTATCCAGCACTGGTGCATTCAAAGACTTCAGCCTCACACACGGGGTTTTGTGGTGTTGCCTCCATGTCACAAGGAACTGTAATTCTAAAAGGATTAAAAGTTTACCAGCACAGCCATGTAAAGTAGAAAATGAATTGTTCACTCTTCTCATCTCTGTTTGGAAATTAGATTACGGGCTCCAAGTGAGCTGAAATACAGAATGAGGCAGATCTATGTGATTAGCTCACAGGTGGCCAGTGAGCCTTTCTGGGCTTCAAAGCCTGGCAGATTCCCATTAGCTGCAATAATAAAAGAATGTGTACTTATCCCTCAGCCCCAGCCCTGCCCTGTGCCAACACGGCTACCTGCTGTGCTAATCCTCAGCGCCAACATCATCATCCCCAGTCGCTGGTTCACGAGTTTGCTCAGCTGTCGGTTGGGACACACGGCCTGTGTGGCACCGCCGAGCTCGGTCCTGCTTCCCCAGCACGCCCCACAGCCACTTCCCAGCAGCGGGAGGGAACTGGGGTGCTCACCCCAGCCAGCCCCACGCTGTCAGCAGCTGTTTCCCAGCACTAAGAACAGAGTTGGTGCCATTAACCACGAGTGTTTCCTCTAAATAAACACACACAGCTTCACCTTCATCTTCTCTCTGTGGAAGGCACCCCCGTGGGTGTCAGTGCAGCAGAACCCATCGCACACCACAGCAGAAACCAGCAGAGACAGCAAATCCAGGCCTGGGCAGAAGGTCACAAGTGATGCAGAACATCAGTGGCCCATTTCATTATGGGATTTGCTCCTAACTCATCCCAGTGCAGATGTGGTGGCACAATGGGACCCCCACGCTCAGTCACAAGGGAAAACTCTCCAAGTCCTCCTGGTAAGAGGCTGGTTAATACAATGACCCTTGAGGGTTCCTTCCCCTAGAAAACTCATACCCTACCTGGTACAAGTGTGATAACTTTATTATTATTTCTATAAATGTCTAGTAATCCTCTGAACCCCCCTAAGCTCTTCACTGTAATATTATCTTGCCTCAGGGACCTCTACAACTTGACTGACAATTTTCTTTTCTTCCTTTTGTGGAATCATAGAATCACAAAATCATTAAGGCTGGAAAAGCTCTCCAAGATCATCAAGCCCAATGTTCATCCAAATACCCCCATGACCACTAAACCACGTCACAAAGTGCACCAGCTGCTGCAGGGATGGTGATGTGGCACTCGGGCTGTATCTGTCTGGGATCGTCGTGTCAGGTAATCAAGGGTGGCACTGAACTCCCCTGCTTGGGGTTACAGCCTCACACAGCCCAGGCTCTCCTTGTTCTGGGCCACCCCAGTATCCTAGAACTGTAGGTGGTGGTGACCACCCTCCCCAGGGCAGGACTGCACATGGTGCCAGTGACATCCCAGAGTCCCAAATGGGTCAGGCTGGAAGGCACCCCAGTCGGTCACTGGTCCCACCTCCCTGCTCAGGCAGGGCCAGCCCAGAGCACAGGGCACAGGATTGTATCCAGAGGGCTCTG
>JAYRBT010000051.1:9628161-9652655 GCA_036023395.1 Myiotriccus ornatus | reverse complement strand
CCTCCCAGGGAAGAATTCCCATCTAACCTGCCCTCTGGCACTGGGAAGCCAATCCCCCTTGCCCTGCTACTCCAGGTCCTTGTCCAAAGTCCCTCTCCAGCTCTCTTGGAGCCCCTGTAGGTACTCAAAGGCTGCAATAAGGTCATCCTGGAGCCTTCTCTTCTCCAACACCCACAGCTCTCTCAGCCTTTCCTCCCAGCAGAGCTGCTCCAGCCCTTGGAGCATCTTCATGGCCTCCTCTGGACTCACTCCAGCCTTTAAAGTTCTGCACTTAAACACGAGCAGCTCAGCCCCTGCTGCTGTTTATTCCTGTTCTCCACAACCCAACATGAATTATTACTCCGTGAAGCTCCCATTTCACACCACACTTGCTATTGCATGAAATCCCAGGAATGTGCCTGTTGACAAGGCAAGGTTCAGCACGTTGCACCACCAAACCACCCCCAGGAAATTCACTCCTGGCTGATGTGTTGCTGCAATGAAGAGAAAACTCAAATACAACATGTCAGAAAGTATGTGGTGCCTCCACCTCCCGTTTACTCCTCAGGGGAAAAGGTAAATAGAGTATAAGCAATTTCTTTCTTTGAAAAAAAAAAAAAGTCTAACCTGCCTGAGATGTAGGGAAATCATTTACCTTCTGCCTGTCAGAGCAAGTTATCAACATGCTTTTACCATATTAAAACCACAGCCTAAGAGAATGGACTCACTCTGTCTACAGAGGACAAAGTTTAAGTTGCAGAGAGAACACGAAAGCCCAGCGATAAACCCCAGGTTTTAAGCAGTGCTCATGTTCCATGGTTAGCCTAAGGGAAGCACATAAACCCTAAATATTTAAATGCAGACTGCTAAAGTCTGTTTATCATTTTCTGAAGAATCAGCTCAAAGACAGAATCCCATTTCTTTTGCATTTGGAAATTACTTTATCCATAATATGATTACTAAAATAAGTAACATGGACACGTTAATTATAAAGGCAGACTTTTACCTGCAAACTAGCCTGATCTTTAAGCTTTGAAGTTTTCCTAACTGCCCAGATTTTTCAGAGCACTCCTAGTCCTAACTGCTGGCAGCAGCAGAATCCTAAAACACTGCAGAGAAATGCTACAGATTCTTTACCAAAACAAGCAAAGTCCCCCCATAGCATCTTTTTGAAACACTTCCCATAACACCCTAATCCTGCTTCTCCCTCTGCCTCACAATCTACCTCCCAACACCAGCTGTCTGAGCAGCAAGAACAGGCACTTGAGCAGGACCATCCTAATTCCTGGTGGTGTGACCTGGGCACACACACCTGTCCTGATGTGGCTGAAAGTCCCGACTTGCTACTCACTCACACGCAGAGAAAAGGGAATATTAGTGTTTGAAAAGGAGCAACTGCAAGAAATGTCGAGTTACAGAGTCTCCCACGCACTTCTGAATGCAGCCACCCTATTTTATCACATCCACTAAGTCACAGAGGATTAGCAATATCAGCTACTCATGGAATCACAGAAAGACACAGCTGGAGAGATCCAAAGGGCTGCAGGAGAGTGACCCCATCCCACTGGGGACACCTCACTTTGGGGGACCCTGGCACAGGCCATCTCAGGCCCTGCCTCCTCAGGACACATTAACAAGCTCCAAAGACAAGCAATCTCATTGCTTTTGTGTAAACTGCCAGAGCAATAAAAACCATCATTAGAGACAAGTTACTGGCTAATCTAATTTTTAAGTACACACAGCAATCAACTTGAAATTAATTATAATATCAGATTAAAAGAGGAAGCTGGATCATTTGCTGGCACACTCATAAACCCTGTCAAATGACAGCGTGTGTGCCATTGTTTTTAATTATTATTTTTTTGAATGGTTTTGTTAAGCCTTTATTCCGAGATGCAGGAAAATCCCAGTGACTTGTCCTGGGCTGCTGAGGAGAACTCCCCACACTGTCTGCACCCCCAGGACACCATCCCCAGGCTGTCACCCTCTGTCCCACTCTCTGCAGCCCCACTGCGACACCAAAGAAGTGGTCTGGGGGCTGCTCTAATTAGGGGCTCTGCACACAGTGGTCTGTGGCAGCTTCACCCAATTATTTGTCATTGAGAGCAGATATTGTCACGTTATTTTTGGCCCCGATACAGTGGCAAAACATAATGAGGCCTTGAGGTGAACAACCATCTTGGCAGTAAGGAGCTAAGATGATGTGCTGTTGAAAGGCTGGAGAGCAATTAGGTTATTTGAATAGGAGGAGATGCTGGACAGGGCATGTGGAGACAGAGAAAACCAGCTTAACTATTAAAATGCCACCCCCCACCCCCCTTAGAGTTGTCAGCTAACTATTTAAGCAAGGTGTTAATTTACTATGGGCTGGATTGCAGACAAACTTCATTTTCTTAATAATTCAAAAGATGCACAGACTTGTCCCACAGGCACATATCACCCAGCCCTTTGCAGACGAGTGCAACAGCTTGCCAGATGATTATTATCGGCGTTTAATCACATTACAGTGATTCCCACAAGTCCTGGCCGTGGGCCTGGTGTGCACAGAGTGAGGGGCTGTGCAAACAGGGCCAAAGGTGGTCTGTAGACTGATAACTTATAAGTAAGAGTCAGCATTAGGTACAGAGAGCAGATACAGACGCAGATGGAAAAATAGCTCAACTGAGATCCATCACCCCAACAATGCAACTCACACGATGCCAAAGGCACGGGAGTGACCCCAGGAGCACAAGGGTAGGACACAGGTCCTCTCTCCAGCTCTGTGGGCTTCACCTGGTATCCATGAGACTGGTCAGTGAGTTGGACTCACCCCCACAGTGCCCACAAACACATCTAACATCGCACAGGACCGGGCTCTGCAGAGTTTACCTTGGGACACCATCGTGCTGGTCACCACTGCACCCGCTGTGGGGAGTGGTTCAGACTTGTTTGACTGGTCAAATTGGGTTTTCACTGCTCAGACTTTACGTCCTGTCCTGCCTGCACCACAGGAGGTGCACACAGCATCCAAGGGCCACGATCCTTTAAAGAATCACAGAATGGTTTGGGTTGGAAGGGACCTTAAAGATCATCTCATTCCAACCCCTCTACACCTCCCACCAGCCCTGGCTGCTCAGAGCCTCATCCACCCTGGCCTTGAACACTTCCAGAGGGTCACTTTGGGAAGATACTTATTTTTGTAAAATATTGATGCAGATGCACATAAAGGAAAACACTCTGCAAGGCAAGCACTGGTAACTCCACCAGGTTCAGCAGAGGTGAGCACTCTCGTTTCTTCTGCCTCTGAGTGCAAATTCATAGGTTGTTAATTCGGGCACAAAATTATCTTGAGAAACTACTGGGAAAACACAAGAGCAGGTACAACTGCCAAGTTTTAGGAAGGAAAACTGACCACAGCACAAAGAAAATCTGTAAGACACGAAAAAATTATCTCTGCAACACAGAAACAAATGAAAGTTTTCTAATTCAATCCAGTCTTGGAGCTTGGACCAAACATGGTCCTGCGGATCTGCTTCTATGGCCACGGCTGTGGGTCTGGCTCAGATGATGTGACATCTCTTTATGCACAGGGAGCATAAACAGGCTCAGTGACATGAGCAGTGCCAGTGTGAGTTAAACCCTCTGACCACATCCAAGCAATTCCTGGTGTATCCCAAGGGTTGTTCACCCACCTGCAATCAGACATGACTGTTCAAGTATGAACTGGGTTATAATGAGCCAGTTACTCAAGAACCACGGTCTTCAAAGCAATCTGGGTAGAGTGGTCTGCTCTAAACATGTCTGATGGAACCACGGGGTTTCTCTTGGCATGGGGGAGGAGGATGTATATGGTGTTTCAGGATTGCTGGGATTGTTCCTGGGCATGCTCTCATCCGTGGATGTGTTCAGAGAACACGGTCAGCACGACCCTTCCACACTGCTCTTCCCAAAACCCTGACACCTTTCCATTTCTCCATCCACATGGTAAATCCTTCCCAGATCCCAAGGACTCTGAAGGCTGTTTATTCATACAGCAACAATCCTCACCTTCAAATCAACACCCACTTCACAGGGAGTTAGAAACACAGGACTGAACTTCTGGCAATGAACGAAGATCAGAATGAAGACCAAGATCACTCCTCTGCCTTCCTTGATGAAGAAGTGAGAGCCCATGAGTTCACCCCATTTCTCCCATGACTACATGACACCTGTCTGGACCTCAGGAAGAGCGTCAGGAGCACCTGAAGTACAGTTTAGGTACCTCACCTTGATGTAATCAGATGGGAGAGGAAACATTCCAGTAGTTCTCTCTCAGAAGGGTCAGAAACTCAGTATCCTTATCAGACTTTCCAATCTATCACTGCCTGAAGTCTCACTGCCCCCAATAACCAAAAAACCTGAAGATCAACCACCTTGGGACACTAATTCCCTTAATGACAACACTCACTCTGTGCTACCCCAGGGTGCCAAGGAGGGCTGGTACTCCAAGTTCCAAAGCTGACCCACCGTTGAGATTTTGATCTACAGCAGGTTCTGAGCTCCCAGCACAGCTTCCCACCCCTCCTCAGGGGCAGCAGGTCCTGCCCAGCACTGAGAAACTGCCACAGCCAGATTTTAATAGCCATTTATCTCAGCAACACAAGCAAGGAGAAAAGAAAAAACCCCAGCAGTTATTATCCCAGCACAGAACAAACTGGTGCTGAGGTCCCCAAGCAGCTCCCACACCTGCTGAAAGCTGCACAGGCTCCAGGGCTGCAACCCCCAGCAATAAAACCCAGCCAGCAGCAGTAAAACCAGGGCTTTGCTCATCTGCTTCTGATTTTTATAATGCTGTTTCTTTTAACAAATGAAGTTTCAGTGCTTGTGGGACTAACAACCTAGTAAATGAACTAAGTATTTATTTGTGGCTTTATTACTCGGCAGACCTATTTCCACGGAGTCGTTTTTCCTCAGGACCCAGCCTGCTCTGCAGCAGCTGTTTTCTATTACAAGCCACTCAAGTTCCTCTGCCTCTAATTTCCAAAAGTGCCCACTAACTTGGAATATTTGGAAGCAGTACCAAATGGCTGTGGGAGCTCAGCAGTGCTGCACTTCATCCCCGCTCCACAGGTTCTTCCCCCAAGGATTCTTCCCCACCTCCCTCGCCACGCCCAAGTCCTCCAGATCTCCCTCCCCCTCCCCTCCTGACCCCAAAATGTTTGTGAAAACCCACGAAGGATCCCCAGAGCACAGAGGGACCCAGTGAAAAGCTCCCAGGGGGGCTGAGGAGGGAGGTGGTTTGGCCCGCGCTCCAAAGACTGTGAGTGACTTTGGGATCGCGACAGGAGAGGGGGTAACAGGGGATTTGGGGAGCTCCTCTGGCTGGGAACAGGAGACAAGAGTAAGCCAGGTGGCTCTGGAGAGGTCAGGGCAAGCTGCAAGGGTGCCTTAAGCCAGGATTTCAAGTGTCAGGGGAAATCCTGCTGCATAAACACAGACTCCAGCTCCGGTGGGGTTTGAGTCTTGTGCTCCCAGACTTGGGAAGTCCCCCCTGGCCCCACTCTGAACATCCTTTAGTGAGTGCAGGTCTTCAGCTCAAAAAAAAAAAAAAAGAAAAAAAAGAAAAAGGTGTTTTTACAACAGTATTTTTGGCTTAGAAATTCTTGGCTGTGAGGGTGGGGAGGCCCTTGCACAGGTTGGGCAGAGAAGTTGAAGCTGCCCCATCCCTGGAAGTGTCCAAGGCCAGGTTGGACGGAGCTTGGAGCAACCTGGAATAGTGGAAGGTGTTTACTCTGCTCCTTGAGACTAGAAATGCCTCTCACAACTCCCTCCCTATCCCGAGAACCCCAGTGTCCCTTCATGATCAGGCCCTGCCTTTTCCTTTGGATAATCTCCACTGAGCCAGGAGAAAGTTAAAAATTCATCAGATTAAAGTATCATCCTTCACAAAGTCTTCTTTGCCACCAGAATGAACGTGGCAGCTCTCACTTGGAGGCTCCATTTCAGTTTTTCTGCCTACTCAGACAAATATTATTGCACTCAGGTCACACATAGAAGAGTTTCTTCACATGTTCAGACTCTGTGTTTTTCTAGGAAAAAAAAAAAAGCTGAGACTTTGGAAAGCAACAGCGAGATCTGCCTGTGGTTCTCCGCTCCTATTCCCACACTTTGGAAAACAACCACTAATTCATATGGACTTTTGTGGGCAGACTGCATGATAAAATAATATCTGACTTTGTAGGATCATTTTATGTGGAGAAACACTTAAAATATGTCAGTGCAGTGATGAATCATAGAACGGTTTGGGTTGGAAGGGACCATAAAGCTCATCTTGTTCCACTCCCTGCCCTGTGCAGGGAACCTTCCACTAGATCAGGTTGCTCCAAGCCACATCCAACCTTTTTGAAGGCAAAAGATATTCTTGTTTGGAGAACAGTTGAGAACTGGAAGGAAAAAAAAAAAAAAAAGCCTCTTTGCTCTCTTTGCTTTGGTTTTAAACAGCTATGAAGACTTTATTAAAAAAAAAAAAAAAAAGGAAAAAAACCCCCCTACAATTCCTATAGACATCCCTGCAAAACTCCCACTGACATCCAGAGTATCAAGACTGTAGGATGTGAGATACTTTGGAGTGCTTTTTTTCCCTTTACATTAACAGTAGCTGGATGTCTGACACCCCTTGCTCAGGCTGTGCAACTGTGCCGAGCGAGAAGACATCAGATCCTGCAGCAGAAGGGCCTGAGGGGGTGAACTGGTGGGTCAGAGGCACAGCTGGGTACTTGGGAAGCCTGGACACCCCCCAGGCACCGACCCCACACACCGAGCACTCTGAGCACAGCTCCACTGACTTCAAACAGTATCAGCGTTAAACACACGGATGGATAAATCCCGTGAAGGAACCGATTCCCATTGTTCGGTTTTATCTGCAACCACGTCCCCACTGCGTCAGCACCCTGGTGTCACGTGGTCCTTGGCTTACCGTGGGTTAAACCTACTCCCAGGTTAAGCCTACCCGCAGGATTAGCTTTGCTAAAGTGACAGAATTGCAGGTGTAAATCTGATGTAAAGAGCCTTGGCCAATGACATTGCTGTGCTTTTCCAGTGGAAATGAAGTGTATTTGATAAGATAACAAACGCCTGGCAAAGCACAGTTGAAGTTATGTAAGGGAAAGAATAGGAGGGGGAAAAAACCCTTGTATAAACAGCAAAACAATACTGTTTTATCTAATCTCAGCAACTTATTGCTGCCTGTCTGCCTGTGTGTGTTTTACTGACAAAATAAAATAAATTGAATCAGCTCACACACGATAACATGCTCTTTCCTACCTCATACTAATTGCTTGGCTAATTGATGTTTGTTGAACTTTCTCCATTTCATTGAGTGATTAGGTACAAAGCTAACAGTTGACATCTGTAGGCGCTTAACTGGCGTCTGTAATTACTGTTAATGTTAAATAATTGTTAGTTAATTGGAGTGGTAACTGACTGAATGGAATCCAGATTGTGAAGCAAAAAGAGACCTAGTTAAATAAACATACATTTTCAGAGAAAATAACATTTTATTACAAGGGAGAGACTAACAGAAGGCCAGATATGGGAGGTCTGCAGGATGCTCTGTGTATGAAACCTCACACCAGCCTCCAGCCTGGACTGCCCTCACTGCAGGTATGTTTGCAGGATCTTCGTCAGCAAAACACTCCTATCCCAAGAATTTTTCCACATTCTTTTGAACTGATTAGCACAATTTTACAGTCCAACACTGATGCCTATTTTGAGAAAACCAAATGTAGGCTAATCCATAAAAAAACCCATTCCCTCCAGAATAGATACAATTATGTGTTAGTAAATATTGGCATTTTGCTCCCTAAGTCTGGAATGGTTTGACTTTGTTAAAATCAACAGCCTTACATGAACTCCTGGGGGAATATAATCACCAAGTAACCCCAAAGGGGCTTGATACCAGCCCAAACAGCAGGGATGCCCAGGACCAACTTCCAACTGCCTCCCTCTGCTATTTTGGTCAAGAAAAGCCAGTGCCTACAGGTGCTTGTACCATGCTGGCTGTCCTCTGCTCTTGTTTTGAATTACTAATTTCAAAGTTATCACTGAAGCCTTGAAAGGCTCCTGTTAGCAAGATCCCAACTTTTAAGGCTTAAGAATCCAAAAGGATGTGGAAGAGGCTACCTCGGACTTTCACCTGTCCCTGTGGGTACACTGGGCACATCACATTATCCAGCAACCTTCTCCTGCAGCTACAGAACAGCTCTGGGATCCCATAGCTCTGGAGTCTCCCAGCACTGGGATCCCACAGCTCTGGCACCCCACACCCCACCTGACTGCCACAGCCCAGTCGAAAAGCCACCAGCACGATGAGAAGAAGGGGCATGGAAGGAGCAGGGATGGTGAGTTTGTGCTCTGGAGATGCTGCCATCAGGGATGTTAAGGAACAAATTCCTTGCTCAGATAAAGCCTTCCTGGCACAGGAATAACTGCCTCACTCCTTTGTGTACCAGAACAAAGCACCATCTCCAGACATTTATCGACCTTTCCGTCTGCCTGGCTCGGAAGTCGGAGTGAAGTGACGCACCAGCTCTTCTAATTTAACTCACAGCTACCAGAACACGGGCCCTCCAAACCAGAGGCTTTTTCCAGTGCTCAGTCCCTCACTAATGAGACACTGAACTTTCACATGGAAAATACTGAAGAGCCATTTGAAACCCACAAAACACAGGCAAACCAGTGATCAAAGCCAGCACCGGAGAGGCCAGGAGAGCCCACGGGCAGGGTGTCCCCCGGGGAGGGTGAGCCATCAGATCCACCACAGAGAGGGACATCTGCTGTGATTCAGCAGTCCCTGAGGTTTGCTGCCCCATACCCGGCTCCCTGCAGTGCTGGGATTGCTCCAGGGCTCCAAGAGCAAGTGAGGGAGAAGTGTTTCACTGAGAAAGAACAGCAAGAAGGGCCAACATATGTGGACAGCAGTCACCCCACAAATGGAAAGCAATGCTGACAACACACTCCAAGTGAGTGAGGATGTTCTATGGATTCCCACAGACCCCTAAAAAGGAGGGAGGCAGCCCCAGCCAGTTCTCAGGCCCACTGACCATGCTAATACTGCACATGTGCTGTCTGTGTAGCACTGGATCCACTCACACTCAGCATGAGATGCCGTGGGGATGGTTTACTTAAGTGAGAGCACCTCTCCACAGCCAAGGATCTCCTGTGAATGCATCAGCAGGGAAGAATTGCCAACTTCAACTCCTTACTTGTTTACAGAAGCAGATGTAGAGGATCCTCAAGAAATGCTTCACCACAGACAGACGGGGGAGAAACAACAACACGGCTGTTTTTCCAGGGCAGGATGTTGCTGTAGAACCACCTAAAAAGCCAGGGCTTGATCCGACTGGTATTTCAGCCACCAGTGAAGCCTCCCAACCCAGACGCCTTGATCTACCTCCAGCTGAGAGTATAAATATTTCCCTGACAGCTGGTGGTGCCACACAGCAGAAGGATTCATAAAGTTTACATGAACATCCTGTAAACAATTTGAACATAAAAAGCTCTAACAGCCCAATTGTGTTTCTGATCAAAGGCAAACTTCAATATACAGCACAAACGAAAACTTCACCACTTTGGGACTCATTTTTCCCTCCAGGAAAAGCTGTTTTCCAAGGGTACGTAGGAGGGAGTTAACATAAATGAACTACACAGTGGTAGAATGAGCTGCCTGCTCTGCAGCTTCAGATGTGTCTATTTAAATTATTAAGAGATAATGGAATTTAATTACACCAAGAAGTCACGTTACAAAAATTCCTGAACAAACCCTGTACTTCGGCTGGGATTGATGGTGCCGAGGTGACACTCCCAGAGGGTAAGGAGCAGTTCTGTTCCTTCAAAGACACACAGAGCATAAGCAGCAACCCCAAACTGGAAGGGCCGAGCCACAGGGAGGGAGGGAGGGAGCTGCAGGCGGGGGATGCACTTCTCTGCCAGCCCTTCTCCAGCTCATTCATTCAGATGTTGACAGCTCCTTTGTCAAGCATTACCATGGGCCCAGACCCTTGGGTGCTCACCTCCCAGCACAGCCACCTGGATTCCCATGGGAACCATCTCCCTGGATAATTTAAGCATTACAAGGTGAAGTGTTCCCTGCAGAGCGATTGGAGTGCAGAGCTCTGATTCACAACCAGGGACAACTCATTGCAGTGGCAGCTGCAGCCAATTCCTGCTCTGGGGAGCAAACCATATCCCTCCCAAATTCCCAGCCTGCTGCAGACAGGGCACAGGGCTGGGACCTCCGGGAGCAGTGGCAGCACAGAGCTGAGGTGGGAACCCCACAGCCCTTTCCATCACTCGGGTCTGACACGTGTCCCAGCCCTGAGGGGCCCCAACATCCACTTGCTGCCCCCCAAAGCTCACAGGACCCTTCCAGATTCAGGGATGCATCTTCCCATTCAGCTCCAAGGGCACTGACTCCTAAATGGGAGCTGAGAGACTTCTCCTCAAGGGGATTTACCAGCTCCTCAAGGGAGGTTTTGGGGTAATTTCATTTTGCTCTAGATTTCTTTAATTCTCAGTGTTTCTGAGGAAGGGACTGTCCGTTACACATCCACAGTAATCCATCACTCATTGAGCTCATCTTCAGCCTCAAAGTTCACAGCTAAATGACAGAAAGGGGACAAAATGTGTATACAAGACCTGAAATGCTTCAGGATTTCTACCTGCTCTGTAAATACGTTACTTGTGTAAATTCTGCTCAGTTATAAATAATCCTGGGGGGTGGAAGTAAGCAGCAAGACAAAAAAACCAAACAGTGAGTGAGCCATGGGTGGCTGTGGACACTGCCAGCCTGCCCAGCCCTCCCAGCCTGGCAGCTCTGAAGGTTCCATCATGATTTACCCAATGCAAATCTGACCTTTCTTACGAGTGACTTTTATTGCTTTTGGCAAAAGCGGCCGTGGACAACACAGTGGGGAGGAACTGGCTTGGAAGCAAAACAGACTGAACTGCAGAAAGGGAACTTGAACTTGGAATTTATCAAACTGACAGCCCCCGGGCAGCCACAGCATCCCCAGGCACACACTTGGAGAAGGCAACAGCCTCCCCACCATGGTGAGAGCCCTGCACCTGCCTGCCAGCAATTACTGACATTATCTCCAAACAGGGGAGCTTTTCTGAGACTCTTTTTCCTGATATTTAGTAGTTTGAATGCTAATCCCTTTGACAAAACTGTCCCCTATGCTTTTTCTGTCCTCCTTCCCCTTAATCTCTTTCTCCCAGTGGAAAAAAGAAAAAAAAAAAGAGGGAAAAAAAAAATACCAGCCAGCCTAGTTTGGCCGCACCTGGATTTGCATTGATTCCTCCCTTGTCATTCATGTTATCAACAGGAATTAGCATATGGCTTTAAGGGGAAACTCAGGAGGAGAAAAGAAAGATGCCATTTTGATGGAAATAAGGGGCAAAGGAATAATCTACCATCAACTAAAAAGCTTATTTGTGTACGGTTTCCCAAGCAAAGCTTCGAAAAGTCCATGTTGATTTTAGGCTACACAAAGAAACCCTAATCCTTTCAAGGGAACTAAATCACCAAAGAAAAGTACCTTGGAAGAAAAGGCTCCCTGTCAAGCACGGGTATTCACATCCAAAGGGATGCCACGAACCAAGCTCCGTAAGTAAACAGAAATAAGAATGTGGGAAATGTGTTTGAGTCAAAAAAAGAAAACCAAAGGAAGAGGAAGAGGGGCCTACTCTTCATCAGCCACCTCCTGGGGAGGAGAGGAGCCCCTCACCCTGGTTACAGGCCTGTGCCAGGAATGTGGATTCACCTCCTCCTCGGCTTCTCCTGCCCTGGCCCAACCCCAAGAAAGGGCTGCTCAAATGCCAAAGCTTTTTACAGCAAATTAGCAATATAAAGATGCAGTCACATGTAGTTTGGGGGCCTGGGGTCACTCCAGACACGCAGCTCTTCCTTTCTAATGGCTGTACCACCTATTCTCCGCCTCCGGAGGGGCCGGGAACCTGCAAATGCCATTAATCACAAAGGACAGATCGGCTTGCCAAGTGAGATAACCTCGTTAGACCAAAGAAATAATCCAGACTGTACTTCCAAAGGATGCTAATACATGAAAAACAGGACTATGGATCCGTAATGCAATTAAATCCAGGTATAATTCAATATGCAGCAGAAGACTTCAGAGGCAGCAGCGGATCAGCATGGGAATCCCAAAGGTAACGGGGTCACGTTCTGTCCCCAGTTAAACCACTGCAGCTTCGTGGAATTAAAAGACACAGAAAAACACCAGAATGACCCACTGGAATAACAAACCAAACCCAGGGAGAAGCACACAGGGCAAATACCAAGCAAATCCACACCTGGCCAACAAAACAGACCTAAATTTCAAACCAATCAAACCTGTCTCTTCCAATGCAAACCGACTCCGAAGCTCCAAACCCCCAGCCAGTCAAAATCCCGGGTTTACAGCTGGAAGCTCAGCCCTTACTGAGTCCACTGAGAGGCAGGACAGAGGGGTAAAAACCTGGTGCATTTTCCAGGCTTTGAATTACACTGGTTTGCACAACTCCTGCCTGGAGCTGCTCCCACCACCCTCCTTGCGAAAACACCAACCAAACCGAAAATAAGAATTAAAAGCAAAGGATCCCCCCAAAGCCTTTCCAATAACGCTGCTCCAGGCCCAGCCCTGCAGGGCAGCTCACTGGTGTGCTGATTTAGGGCGAGTTTTCCCTTAATGTACTGTTATATCATTAGCCACTCTCTCTTTGGATTGCTGTTTGGAAGAAATTAATGGGATACTGAATATTTAAATGTGGCCCTCTATATCATTTATTAACTGTACAGAAAGCACACAGCACAGTAAGCCATGGTTTATGACTATTATCCTGTGAATACTAAACGTTGGCTGGTTATTACTGTCAGCAGTGCAAATTGGCTATTCATAATTCCACGTCTATCATGGAGCTGATGAGTAACAATCAAGTTAAAACATTTTGAAAACTCTTACAGTTATTTAAATGAGCTTAAATTAAAGCCATTTGTAAAATAAACTATTCCCTAATATTGTTATTTAAATTAATTCTGACCTGGCAGGCAATGCATTATTTAAAGCCTATATTTTATATTAAGCAAAGCAATTACCAAGCATACAGAACACGTCTGAAACCCAGAGAAACATAAAAAGCACTAACAAGCTGATTGCGACATTTCTGCAAGACAAGTTACATTTCATCTTCCATTGAAATTGCCATGAAAAGAAACGTGTGGGGAAAGAAAAAAAAAAAAATCTGTTTGGGATGTGAATTGCAGCCTTACCTTTATTTGTGACAGCGTTGAACAGTTTCTCAGAGCTGGCATCAGATGCCTGAAAGACCAATAAAAATAAAAAAACAAAAAACAAAGTTACATTTCGTAGCAGTGATAGATTTCCAGAGGCACGGCGGTGTATTTATACACAGGCAGAGGAATGCATATTTTAGGGAAACAAATCAGGAGACAAAACCAGGAGCGCTGGAAGCGGCGGCTCCGGGGCCGTGTCCATGAGGTGGTGCTGTTTGGCTGTGCTTCGCCGCCCTGCAGTGCAGAGATTTCCTTGGAAAGATTCTATTTCAGAAAGAAACGGGGTTTTTCTCCAACATTAGCTGCACGCAAACTGGACCTTTGTGCCGCCGTTATCCAATACGTTCCGACACTGATTTTGCCATGGAGGAGAGTCACGATTCGGAATCACACAGGCCAGGTTCAGGAATTTCCAGAACTGCAGATTTCAAAATTAATTTTTTAAGTATTTTTGGGATCCCTACTGTGGCAACATTGGATTTTTACCCCTTTCAAAGCAGTGCTGATAACTTAGGTTAGTCATTTCATAAACTGCTGCTACCAGCTCTTCGAAAAACAGAGTGTTCGTATTTAGGATCAGAATTTCCACATCGGATTTGCCTTCCTCTGAATAACCGATTCTTCACACCAGGCTCTGTGTCAGCTAATAAACCTTTTCTTTTTCATCAAGACACCTTTATCCAGGGAGGCTTTTCCTCCTAATTTTGCATTAGTACCCCGTCTACTCCTGCTGTTCGTGTGCCAATGTGCCGATTCAGCTCTTTACCTGCTATAGAAAGCCCGACTTGGGTTTCACATAAAAACGCTGAAACTCAAACAGCACAAAACCAGCCGGGGAAGGTAACAGTGAAAATGCTCATTTTACAAACACCCTGAGCCCAAAAGCACAAACAGCTACGTTTGGGCACACACACACAATACACACGTATACCCAGCCTCAGCCTAAACTTCTCCCACCTCCGCAGCCACAAATGCTCTTTGATTCAGAACTGGGGCTTGGATCCAGCCCCGTGAGAGACAGGCTGCTTTTGGAAAATACATGGCAAATGTGCTCAGGAACAAAATACTGCAAAACCAGGGTTAAAACACAACACTCGAGAAAGATTTTAGTTTTTTTCCCTAGAAACTGTTTTCTTGCTGGACTCGGGAAAAATAATTAAAAACACTGCTTGGAAAGCAGGCTGTGGGGTTTTTTTTTATTAAAGGGAAGGAATTTCTCAATTCAGAACCAAATAAAAACCATCAGACAAGCAACATATACGTTCACTATCTCGACTGCACTAAAAACTTCACTGTGAAACTCCCGGTAAATAAGTAGACAAGGCTCAGACTGTGTATTGCAGTGTAGTAATACACTGAAATAATTTGTTTGCCCTCAAGTTAGCGACAGACAAGATTTCTATGATTAATTATTAAAAAAAGCTTTATTCTTTTTCAGACTTCTAGACAGATTTTACTAGATTACCGTTTGGCTTATTTAAAAGCTGAGCTGGTGCATTTTGTCTCGATTAAATACCTTGTAAACACTGGATTTATTACCCAATGATGGATTTATTATTCAGTGACGACTTTCTCTAAATTAATGAAAATATGTGAATAATGCACAAATTGAAGAGATCAAGAAGGCCATGTGCTTTAAAGAGCAGCCCAGTATTAGTCCAACAAGAGGCTCAATGCTTTCCTACTCTTGCCAATCAGGCTGCTTAAAAATAATCTTTTCCAGTGAATTTCAGCTGTTGTTGTCTTTTCAAATGCAGCTTTTCTCTGAAGTCAAAACTCTCCGAATGAGTCCTTCTTCTTAGAAAGAAAATCCAACATTAAAAACGAAACAAACTTCTTACACTCCAGCTATTACTTTATTTTACTGTTTCAAAACAAAACAGCACAGCAAAGCTCCAAGTTTCCTATTTACTTGATTTTCCCAAGCACTACAAAGAAGAAAACATCTTTGTTAAGAAGTCTGCTCTAACACCAAGTGTAAACCAACAGATTGTCTTTAAGTCATGGTTTTTCAGATGAAACCTTGCCGTGTGGTATCACATAAACCAGTCACAAACCGTGCTGTGACACCTGGAAGTGGCACATCTTGGACATAACGTGGTGCACAACCCAGCCTGCCCGGGGATGGCTCCGGAGCAAACTGAGGGATGATTATCCGTGCAATATACATAAAAAAAGAATAATTTTACAAAGACAAAGCTTGTCCACGAGCGAATCTCATTTTGCATTACTGAGCACACACAACCGAATGGAAGAGCAACTTGAAATAACCCCTTTGCCTGCGTTACCACAGAAATAACCCGATCCCAAACACCGGCTCAAACGGTGAAACGGAACTTTGCCTGCCTGTTCCGTTACTTAAAAATTGGGTTTTAAATATAAAATAGCAATTAGGGTGATGTACCAGTGATACAGAGGCGAATACAATCGCTGCCAGCAGACAGTGTATCAATTTCCAAGCAACTCTTATTTTTCCACAGCCAGGCAGTCACAACAACGCTAAAGGAACAAAAAGCCAAATTAATTTAAAAATCCACAAAAACTCAGCACTACCCCAGAAGGATGAAATTCAATGCCTGTGCAGTGCTGACCTAAACCCTGCTCTGTACAGACAGGGATCTGAGGAGACAACAAAGTGCCTTTATGTCCACGGTGGGTGCGATGTGGCCAAACGTGGATGTTTAAGCGCCGGAGGAGCTCGGCTATCCCTTCCCTTACACCAGCCAAGTGCAACTCTCTCTTCATTCTCCTTTATCCTGATCTTTCCAGGTCTTCCCTGAGCAGCAGATGAGAAGACAGTGTCTGCTGGCACCGTGACATTTGGGCACAGCACCGGGTCGGGCACCCCGGGCTATCCGGGGTGTTCTGCTCTCCGAGCCCCCCGGTTTCGGGGTCCCCCTCTCCGGCTCCTGCACAGACAGAGCCGGAGCTGGAGACACACAGTTCCCTTCCTCGCACTTCGGCCGTTTTCCCTTACAAATCCCCTTGTTACCAAGCGCAGCTTAATCCTTTTCACCGCGAAATGAAACAACTCAGCAATCCGTGGGCTAAAAAAAAAAAACCACAAAAAACCAACCAAACCACACAGGAAAAAAAAAAAATGACCTAAAGAGTATCTTTTCCCCTTCCAAGGAATGCGCTGCCATTCAAGGGGATATACGACTAAAATATTTCCTGTGCAGACGGCGCAGCCTGACTCACTGCTGGCACGGCGCGGCACTTGCACCGGCCCCGCACCTGCCCGCGGAGCCAGCGCGGCCCCTCCGTGTCTCCCATCCCGGCCGGGGGTGCCCGGGAGAGGCGGCCGCTCCCCCCATCCCACCCTCCATCCACGGGGGTCCCGCACGGAGCCCCCCGCCCGCCCCCGCGTTACCTGCGCTCCGGCGGCTCCGCGGGGCTGCCGGCCCGCGGCTCATGGCGGTGCGGGAGGGGCGGGCGGTGTGCGGGAACTCGCGGTCCCAGCGCGGCTCTCTCAGCGTCCCGCGGCCAAACCCCAACTAATCCTCCGCGGGGGGCGAACTCCGGGGGCCGGCCGGGCGGGCATCCTTCCCGGGCCGCCGACCCCTTCCCCGCTCCCGCAAGATGGATCCCGGGGGGAGCGGGGCGTGCGGGGGTGTGCGGGGAGCGCGGCGGGCGCGGAGCGGGAGCGCTTAATGGAGCGGCAGCAGGACAAAGAACACCATGTGCGGCGGCGGCCGGGGCAGCGGCGGCACCTCCGGGTGCGGGGCGGTGCGGGGCGGTGCGGCCGCGGCGCCTCCTCCCTCCCTCCGCGGGTCCAGCGCGTCCCTTCCTTCCTTCGGGCGGCTTTCTGCTTTTTTCTTCCGCTGTCTTTTTTTTTTTTTTTTTTTAGGGGAGGGGGTGATTGTTTTTTGTTTTGCTTAAAAAGTCATGCCCGTCCTCTCTCCCGAGCCGAAGCGAGCTCCCTCCGGGCGCCGTCCCTCTCCCGCCGCGGCCGCGCTCAGGTGAATTCCATCGGGGAGACCCAGCGGCCCCGGCTCCTCCGGAACAGCCTGGCAAGCCTGTAATCCCCGCGGGGGCGGCCGCTCCGCCGGGCCGGGATGGGGATGCGGTGCCCCCGGACCGCGCTCGCTCCGCACTGCGCGGCGCTCCCGGAGCCGCTTCCCGGCGCCCGCCGGCTCCGCCTTCTGCCGCCGCCCCGCCCCGCGCTCCGACGGTCCCCGCGGCGGGGGCGGCCCGGCCCGGGGCGGGGGAGGCTCCGCGGGAGCCGCGATCCCCGTCCGCGGCTCTGCCGGCCCGGAGGAGCCGCCGGGAGATGCGCGGATGCTCCTCGGGGGGTGCGAAGGGACCCGCGGCGGACGCGGATCCGGACGGTCCCCGCTGCCCCCGCGATGGAGCCGCACACGCACACGAGCACCAGCCTCTACAGCTCCACGAGCGTCAGTCGCCAAAGCTCCGCGGGAGTAAACACTATCGAAAACACCGTATTGCATTTAAAATTTTGTTTGTTTGTTTTTAAAGGGAAATTTATTTTTTTTATTATTATTTTAACTGGGAAATAAAAAAGCAACGTTCCCGACTGCAGGTAGGTTGGCCTGACGGGCACCCCAGGCTGCTCTCTGAGCTGTGGTGCCTCCCCGAGTCCCCCCGTGCAGAGACTCGCCTGGCTGCACCCAGCACCGACCATTATTGTGGACGGGCAGTGGATTTCCTACTCGCTGTTGGTTGTCCTTAAACGCAGCACAACATTAGTAAGAGCCACCATGGAGCATAAACACACAGATACGCGATGGTATGGATGATTATTCACTGGAGCGTGGCAGTCAGAGCCAAATTCTGTTTCCTGGGAAGACAGAGGCATTGGCACAGTAGCCACATATGGGGAGATACTTCCTGGGAAAGGGATAAGTGCAAAGCTTGTGAGCTCGTGAGGCCTTGCCCAGAGGGTGTTTTCAAGGTTTCAAATCCTGAAGTGGGTTTCAAACCAATGCTGGGCTAGAAGTGCTAATGGAATTAAACTCCTGTGGGTTCCACTTGGATTTGAGCTTTATAAATCCTCACAAACAGGGTTGACAAGCCCAACTCACCCAACCCCTGTGGCAGAGCTCAGCCTGTAGAAGGTGACTCTCCTAAGCAAAAGATGGGAAGTACCTACACCATCCAGAAAACAAGAGCAGAGCAAGAGCTGTGGCTGCCTGGTTGGCCTCACCTGAGCCAGGAGAAGAGTTACCCACCCAAAATCCAGCGGGAGCTTGAAAAGACATGTTTACGTCCTGACCCACTCCAGGCTCACCTCAGGGACAGGGCTGATGTGAGATGATGAGGGACTGCCACTGTCCTGGCCCTGGGGCACCGAGGTGTGTGTGTGGCTCCGAGCTGTCCCCAAGCAGGGTCACAGTGACCAGGGTGCGGCCACTCTGCAGTGGCTCTGGTGACCCTGCCCACAGCAAACCCTACAGCATGTGAGGGGCATGGGGAAAGCGTGGTCTGAACTGTCCACACAAGTACAAGTGCCATACTTAAGAAAATACTCGTTAGAACACCTTCCTAACAACTACTGATGTAGAACTACAGGATTTTATGCAAATAATTCCCCATTAGTTCCTCATTCCATCACTGTATGATCCATTCAAGAACAGTTTCCCCCCTCAGTGGCTTCTCCGAGAATCTTTTGTGAGGTACAATTCCACTGACTGTGGTGGTTTCTGTGGGGGCAGCTGCATGGGAAGATCAAATGACAACAAGAGACAAAGGCACCCACCACAGCTCCACGCTCCGCCTGTGGCTGCAGACACCACAGTGCTTTCCTGACATGGCTGATCCACAGTGGGAATGCTTGGGTAAAACTGTGGCAAATGGTCTCCACTGGAAAATGAAAGAATTGTAGCCAAAATGAAAGAATTGTGGCAAACCTCAGACCCTCGTTACAGCAATGGAAATGGGTTCTCCCGGGCTGCCCACATCAGCAGGGTTATCCCAAGATTTCCACAGCATAACTGAGCATGGATTTTGGGCTGTTAAAGTTGCACAGGTTTTTGCATCTAATACATGTATATTTGCATCTAATTAATATATATTGCAAAGATAAACTTGTGCCATCAGAGAAGTGGTTTCCATCTCCTCCTCTAGAAACCTGACAGAGATGTCTTCAGGTCTGGTCTCTGGAATCAACAATGGCCAGTGGCCAAAAGCCATTGCAGCCCATCAGCTATTTCAGAGCTCAGCAAAGGAAATGGATGGCCTGAGTGCAGATTCCAGTCTCCACCAAAAATAAATTAATAAAGGCAATAAACTGGCAGAGTGTTCTCTGTACCACAAGTGGAGCACTCTGGGACGGACGGTGAGGCTGTACCTGGATGGGGAATTAAATGCACAATACCAAGGTGTGGCAGCTCACATATTCTATGAGCACCTTGGTCAAGACTTTCTACATCCTGATATGGTAAGAACAGGTCTAATTAAAGTCTAGGCTCCTCACAAGACTTTAATTTGATAAATTTAGCCTGGATTAAACTACAGACTTGTCTGTACTGGATTTTTTCAACGTTAACCACATGCCACACCTGAAATCTCAGCAT
This sequence comes from Myiotriccus ornatus, assembly GCA_036023395.1. Lineage (NCBI taxonomy): Eukaryota > Metazoa > Chordata > Aves > Passeriformes > Tyrannidae > Myiotriccus > Myiotriccus ornatus. Next base: position 9,632,834 of record JAYRBT010000051.1, on the reverse strand, counting down.
ACCCAGAATCAGAAATGCATTTACCTGCCCATCTCCCTGGGGCTGTGAGGGTTTATTGGCAGGGCTCTGGGCCTCATTAAGTTCATTATTCGTGCCTTAGAGACAAGTTGAGGACCTCTGTTTTCCTGCTACAACATTATAGATGCACAGAATGTGTTGTGTAATTCTGAATGAGAAATCTGGAGTTTGGAAAGTCACTCAAAGCCAAATTAAATCAAAGGGACCCCTTCTCCCCCCAGTGATTTCGATGGTCTTTGGATCAAGCTTCCCCCTCTCCTGACAGCAATACTTTCCTGTGTTTTAGGTTATGCCTGGATAGGTTTTTGAAACCTTCTGTCTCTTATCTATGTGGGACCTTGCCAGGACTTTTTTCATCTGTCTGTGGTCTCTGTCAACGTCGACATTTGTTTCTGCCATGACAACAGCCAAATGAAGTGCACTGAACTTGGATCAAAAGTAATTTCAAGATCTTTCACTCTCTGGAAGAGGTTTTCAGATCCAAGTATTTTATAAAAATGACCTAAAGCTGCCTAGACAGCAGGCAGGGAAGCAGACATGCGTTTCCAAGCCATAGAGCAATTCCAAAGAAGAATTACCCATCTCTGGCACAAGGACCAAACGAATATTGAAATTACAGCAGATTATATTGGATTAAATTATTTATGGCAAACCTCACTTCACCTGGAAGGTTCTGCAGCTTTTTTTCCTGGCAACATGAAAACTGGATATTCCAATTCTTTGGTATTCTGTCAAAGCCTGGAAACATTTATATTTCCATTAAGCTGCTAACCTTCCCAGAAGACACCATGGTGTCTGAGTTTGGAGTGTGATTATTGTGCCTTATAAAGCCCTCCATAATGGTCTGAAAACATACATGATTTTGTCCATTACTGGGTAGGAGATGCAGGGTCTTTTCCCCAAGAAAAGAATTTATGGAGCTATCAGCAGAGTTTTATGACTCTGAACACAAGCCACGGCACAATGTCCTGACCAGAAGATACTTAAACTCAATGCTTTAAGAGGTTCAAGAAAAGGACCTGTTCTCAACAGTGACCTGGAACAACGGCAAAATCACCCCGGGTGAGGCTGTAAAAAGGTCATGACAGATGCCAGTAAAAGTAAATGGTGGTGAGGGCGGGTTCTGCTGGCTTGGGCAATGATGTTTGTGTGCAGCCCGGCCCCGGGGCGGGAGCTCCTGGTGCTCCTGGTGCTCCTGGCACAGGATGAAAGCCATGCTCCTTCAGCATCCCTTCCAGCAGGGACAGAGCACTCCTGTGGGGAAAGGGTGATACAAACAGCAAATGCCCCTTTTAGAAGGAAACTGGATGTAGAACACGCCTGGCTAAGTCTCCACAGAGGTAACGCTTTTCACTTGACAGAGCACAAAACTTTGGCGAGAGCATATTAATGACAGTGCAACTTTTTTTTTTTATTATTTTTATTTTTCTGCAGCATTTGCAAAACCAAACCCGTTTGTAATCCCTTCTTTTATGCAGAACAGATTGCAGTTTTAAGCAGAGGCCCATAAACTGCAGGTTCAAAGAAACCTGAAACTGAATTAGCATAAAAGCTGGAATTCTCATTTAGAGGAACAGCAAGGCAACTGCTCTGCAGGCAGTTTTATGATTAGGGTTTCAAATGGAAACAAAGATAAAAAGTGGGGCTCAGGGAACAATAGGGCTGCTCTCTCTTCCCTCTCCTTACAGCTTGGCCCTATAAAATCCTAAGTGGTCTCCACTGCTTCCAAGGACAGGATTTAGCCCAGATTTGCACACGTGGAGAGGTTGGACAAATTTCTGAACTCATTTGCTGCACTGAAGACAAATCCCAACTGCCCTACTGTGTGAAGCCATTTCTCTCACAGGCTTCTCCAAACAGTGTGAGCTCCTGGAGGGGAACACGACTGTCATCTTTCCTTCCCATTGACAACCATGAAGGGCGAGAATCCCCAAACTGACTCCTGGCTGTAACTTTTCAGTCCAAAAATACAATCATTTTATATCTTCCTCTATAATCCTTCCTGTAGTTTGAGTTCCCAGGTACTAAATGCATGATGGAGCATGGGTTAGCTCCTGGAGGCCTTGCTGGGCTCTGAGCTGCTTCCCACACTGCAGTCTAACCAGGAACATAAGATCCTATCACTGGGTAAGAGGATAAAATATAAATTCTTCCCCATCTACCAGCACTCCTGTAGTACACTTCATAAATGCACCACTTGAAAGCTGTGGCCATTATCCTCCCCTAATTTCTGCCTGCTAGCAGGTTCTGCAACTGAAGAAGTATTTCAAATTAATTTGTCTGTCAATATCTGGGTACTGAATCACCTAATAAGAGAAATATTTTTCATTCTCTTCTTCTCAGTCAGAAGAAGAGACTTTCTTATCACCAAATAAAGCATCCATTATTGCGTGCTGGAATCCCATTCTGTCACCCAGGTCATTTTTAGGCCAGAAAATGCTGAATCAGCACCACACACCAATCAAGCAATTTCTTTCATTTTGTAACATTCAAGCAAAATAATGAAAATCACATCTCATTTGATGAGGAGAATATATGACAGAAATCTCTTCTTCCAAGGATAATTTTCAAAGAGGTATGCCAAGGCAAGAAATACTGTTGCAAAACCATGTAGCTAATGTAGGGGCTCTTCTGCTGAACAGATAAATCCCCTTTTTGACTGTCAGCTCATATTTAGATAGCAGATTATGAACAATAAATCTGTACCTTTAGCCAGCTTCTAAACCATGCAAAGACATTAACTTGGCAAAAGAATGACCATTACTTTGATGAATGAAACATTCACCTAAAATATTCATGTACAAGATGATAATGTCCAATTGATAACAAAAAAAACACCCACCCCAGTGCAGATTTAAATAACGGAGATGTCTGTGAGAGAAACCGAATCACATCCATGAGAGAAGTTATTATGGCACCGTTAGGAGAACCAACAAATGGAAAAAAAAAAGCTTGATAAATATTTTCCATAACAAAACACAATTGGTTTCAGTGGGATACAGCTCTGTTTCTCATTAGTTATCCTTCACTTGTCAGACAAGTTCCATATTTCACCGAAACCCGCTGAGTATTCTTTCTAGTTTGCTGGGGAAAGTGGCCATACATTTAGCACGTTCCCTTTATGCTGTGTGTTTTCACAGGTCTTTCTTTAAAACACACTGTACATGCTTTTGCTTCTTTCCCTCAGGATAGTGGGTTTCGACATCCAAGAAGAGTTTAAAAGCAGGTAACAAGTCATCACTTTTGAAGCTGCAGAGCAGCTGAAGAGGTGCAATAGCCCCAGCAGCCATTATCAGTGCCTGCCAGGGTGCCACGCTATCAACTTATATGATAAAGCACTCAGCTGACACCAGAAAAATAATCATTCTCTCTCTCCTGCACCACCCCCTTTTTCACAAGGAGGCTTTTTACACTCATTAAATGCAACCTTATCTCTGAAAGACTGCAATCCTCAGCAAATGACAAGTGTGCCTAATCTCATTTTCTGACAAGCGATTCTGACAGCACCTTCCTTTTGATTTCTAAGACACGTAGCTAGACATATATTAATCTGTCAGTCATCGCCCCTAGGAAGGATGGAAAAAAGGAGAGACAGAGATGAACATTTGTGAATGTGAAGGGAACAAGGCAAGAAAGGACTAAGGGTCCTTTTCTGGCTATTTTAAGCAGCTCAGCTGTGTTTCTCCACTCCTCCCACCCCAACATGGCACCCAAGTCACTCCTGTGCAGCAGAGCTGCCAACCCACCTGTCTGCAGAGGTAGGTAAACAGGCATTTTATTTCAGGTTTCAGTGTGGCCCAGCAGCTGTGGACTAGCAGCCAGCTGTGGGTGTATTCTGGGTATACTTTCATGTTTTCCCTGGTGTCCAAGGCAGTTGGATTCTCATTTAATTTCTCTGTGCCTCAACTTTCAGCACTGCATAAAACCCAAGTGTTATTGTCACCACAGCGCCTATTTTAGTTACACTTAGACTGGGACTTCCCAGAACTGGTACTATAAAACGTAGGGCCTTAATTCCGAATTTCCAGATTATGAAGTGTTCTGCAATAACACTCTTTTTGTGCAGCAAGAAATGCTTTGTCACTGCAGTCAGTGAAGCCCTGCTTGGGTTTGGTTGCCAGCCTGGCTGGCACATGTTAGCAGGGACAGGCAAAGACAGGTTGGATAAAAGCATCAAGATTGAAAGCATCAAATTGGTGTCAGATCTTCACAATTCTGTATGAACACTCAAAGTGCTGTAAAACGTTTAGTACATCACAGCCTGGCTAGGTGCAAACTGGAGAGGCTGAGCAAGACTGAGTCCAGTTGCTTTTGGAGGCTTGGAAAAGGTAGGATTTCCAAGAACCCCTCGGCTATAATATGAGAAGGTGCATTTAAAACCCAAGTGTGTTTTGGGGCCCTGCAGTGAGTGGGAATCGGTGCAGCTCATGTGGCTTTGCCACTCAGCAAGTGTGCAAAAGCTGGGCACTTTATGCACAGTGTATGACACGGTAAGGGGGAACGGCTTTAATGAAAGAGGGGAGATCTAGGCTGGATATTAGGAAGAAATTTTTCCTTGTGGGGGTAGTGAGGCCCTGCCACAGGTTGTCCAGAGAAGCTGTGGCTGCCCCATCCCTGGAAGTGTCCAAGGCCAGGTTGGACGGGGCTTGGAGCAA